>JAULJZ010043328.1:0-14402 GCA_032270985.1 Heliamphora pulchella
ATTAATGAACCAATGATGATTAGTAGAGGCTAACCTTACGGTTGGGCGAACGGGGTGCCTAACACCTTCCCCGATTCATAACTTAGCCCTCGAATTCTTTTTTTCTCTGGTTAACGTTTTCAAAATCAATAGCTAATTTTGTTTTTCTTAATTTTTCTTAAAAATTAAGTGGCGACTCTATTTTCAACAAATGGGGTTTTCAAAATTTGGGTTTTAAAGTGTTTAAAATATTTTTCAAAATATCTTTGAATTTCTTCATTTTTAACCCCAAAATTCTAATGCCACAGTCGTCAGAAGAAGTGTTTGAGTCTGAACCTAGATCAGGTTGTACTTGCACAGGAGCACAAGGCGTTGGGACAGCAGCGACAGGAATTGTAGTGTCAAAAGCTATAAAAAAGTTGATTAATGATTGGAAATTAAACAGAAGAAACAAAAATTAAAAGCAAAAGGTCAAGATTGTACCTTGTAATGAAGTATCAAGAAGGCCCTGTCGATTCTGATACGATAAACGGGCTTGATAAGAATCTTGGGAAGACACGAATATGATAGGCAAGATGATAGACCACCATGAGTCAAAAGCTGGTGTGGTTTGACTCGAAATTCGAAAATCAGAAAACTTGAAAGCCAAGAGCCTTTGCAAATAATTATTTTGAATAGAAGTTGCCACTTCTATTTCCCTTATAGAGGCTCTGTTTTTTACGATTTCATGGAATGAAGGGTGCATGAAAGGCAATGAAATTCCTTGAATGAGCCCAAACTGTCTCGCACATTGACTTGGAAAATAATTCTCAAAGCTACAATTGCAGAATCTGCTAGCAGATATAAAACCTCCAGTCAAGATGTATCGAGGTGTTAGCACGCTGGCCCAAAATCTTTCTCAATGGACAATGTCAGATTTAGACAAAGGAGAAGATGGATCATCTTGAAGAAAATTCAGGCGAGAAGAAGAAAATTGAAACTGATGAAACGGCTGAAATTCCTCAGAATTTTTTACAGGAGGTGAAGAAAAGAAAATTGAGAAATAATATTCGAAAGAATACTTGGTATTATCTGGATATTGAGACAAGAAGTACTCAGCATAACTGAGGCAGGGATCTCAAAGTACTGTGTTGTACATAAGGTCGAATTGAGAAAAGTAGGTATATAACCATGCTTAAAAAAGTCAAAAAAAACCTCCACAACTGTCGGAGATTCCTTTTTCGACAAAGGTGAACAAACCTTTGTACAAGGTACCCAATACGAAAGGGGCTAGGGCAAGTTTCTTGCGCTGTGCCAAGCAAATGACAATGGGTAGGTATTCTCTGGTTATCTTAATACCAGGAACAGCAAGAAGAAAACGACAGAGCCAAAAGAGGTAAAAAAAGTACAATTTCTTTAAAAGAATGAGCAACTGTAGAAGGGACATTAAAAATCTTTAACACTTCAGAAAACCCCATCCCTAAGGTTTTTAAAAATTCCTCCTTTGTGGTAGGGTCAGGGGTCAGTAATGCACTTACTTCTAATCCCATCGATGGGAGGCCAGTTAGATGAACAACATCTAAAAAGGTGGGGGAAATAAATCCGAAAGGCAACAGCATCGCATTGCAGGATGTAGACCAAAAGCAAGCAGCTGCGCTAATCACCCACTTGTTAATGTCTAGGGCATATGTGGAAAGCATGATGGTCTCTCTGATGCCTAAGGAGTCCCAATGCTTCCCAATGTAGATTTCCATACGAGACACCCAGCTACGCCAGTCAGCCCTAAGATTTATCCATGTGCATAGTGACGACGGCACTTCCCACTTCGTCCAATTCAAAAAGGGGCGATGAAGAAGAAAAAGCTCATTTGGGGCTAAAGGGTAGATCGAAGAAAACGATTCGTGTATGGTAGGTTCGGAAATGGGGACCAAAATGTATGAAGAGCTCGAGTTAGGGCTCGGAATCAGAATTTCATGATTGCCATGTTCGTTCATGAAATCTTCTAATTCTTGTGGGAATCTTCTGGTAACTAAAACCTTTTCAGATGAAGGTTTAGGGTTTTTCTTAGAAGCCATGGCTATAGAAGTCCAGAAGCTGAGAAAGTTCAGACGGTTCAAGTTTAGACGAAGAAGATACAGAATGACGCTAAGAATTCTATGCGCGCAGATATTCAAAAGACATTCCTTTTAAGAGCCTGCTTTAAATGCCGCCGTTTTATTAATTAAAAGAATGACGAGGCATTAAGTTAAACTCATTTATTGGGTTAACAAGTCTAAACCCAATTAATGAGAGGGGGCATTTGTTTACACCATATTTTATTTCTATAAATAGCAAGGGTTAAAATAACCTATTGAAGGTTATGGAATTATTAGCCCGTCGAATAAACCTTATTAGTAATAATGGCAAAGTATAAACTAACCTATCAAAGGTTATAAGTAGTTAGCATGTCGAATAAGGTTTATTATTAACAAGGGATAAAATAACCTATCAAAGATTATGAAACTATTAGCCCATCGAATAAGCATTATTGATAATAATGACAAAGGTTATGATAGCTTATCGAAGAATTTATACCATATTGTATTCCTATAAATAGTGAGGGTTAAATTAGCCTATCGAAGATTATAGAATCATTAACCCATCGAATAAGTTCATTAATAGCAAGACTCTTGACGATTTTTTGCATTGCCATCATTAGATCTTGATGTTCTGCACTTGGATTACATATTATCTCAACCAGTTTTGGATTATTGAGTGCCTCGATCACTTTTTGCCGCTCTTGTATAGAGAACCTCTCTAGGTTCTTTGATTGACCGTTCGAACCATTTAATTGGTCCAATTCATTCGTCTGAGTAACCTCTGTAGAGGCTACGCCTTCTTGCACTGCTTTATCTTTGCGTGTTTGCACCATTTTGTTTTTCTGACTTAGTATGGTGTCCCATTGGGCGTGCCAAAATTTGTTTACCAAAAACACGAAACAATCTCCTTCGAAAGGAAATTCTTCTTCAAAGTGCTCAAGCGATTGCGTGCAGGTTCTACACCTTGTTTCAGGATTTTGCCAAAAAAAGCCACAGAAGATAGAATCAAAGCAATAAAATCGAGATTTTATTAACTTCAATGGAGAACTGATTACAAAAAGCTACAATCTACTCCTATGAAAAGAGAAAAAGAAAATACAGGCGGTTTGCCAGTTAGTGTGTAGATTTTTTGCTTCATTGTGACCAATCATATTTATACAAAATTTAAATAACTGTCGGCAACTTCTAATAACTGCCTTTGAACTGCAACACATGGCTCGCAATCTTTTATCCGCCTCTCATGGTTCCATCACTTCGGATTGCCATTTGTCACATTTGCCTTGAACTGTTCCTTAACTGCTGTGATTATGGGGCAGTTATCAATACACGTTCTTTAACTGCTGTAGTTGTGGGACAGTTATCACTATGAGCATGTCTCTCAACTTCCGTGGTTATGCTTCAACTGCTCAACTGCACAGAATAACTTGTAAATGGGACAGTTATCACAAACGTATGTTTTATGTTTTTATTGTGACACGTGACTTTGCATTACTCATTTGAAGCAGTCAGTCCTCTAAACCAATTCTCAGATTAACGTTATTTTCATAATCTAAGAATTAATTTCGATAGAACAATCTCGAAGGAAATCAATTATTGAACCCTAAAAAGGCTCTTAAAAAATCCCCTTTCATTCGATGGGCTACCATTTTTCTAACCTTTGACATGCATACTTAACCCTCGCATTTTACTATTACTGAACTTATTCGATGGGTTAATGATTCTGTAACCTTCGATAAGCTAATTTTACCCTCACTATTTATAGGAATACAATATAGTATAAATTCTTCGATGGGCTATCTTAACTTTTGTCATCATTATCAATAATGCTTATTCGATGGGCTAATAGTTTCATAACATTTGATAGGTTATTTTATCCCTTGTTAATACTAAACCTTATATGACGGGTTAATAGTTCCATAACCTTCAATAGGTTATTTTAACCCTTACTATTTATAGAAATAAAATATGATGACAATTTTATATGTATATATATATAAATCTTACAGGTTGTGTTCGAATTATGAATTTATAAAGAAGTTTACTGATTGAAAAGAAAATAATAGGAACCAATTTATCTTTTCCTCAGCCTTTTATTTTCTATACGTAAATCCGTGATTTAAAAACAACTTGAAGGAAAACATCGAGAACAAGAATTAAAGGAAAACATCCAGAACAAGAATTAAAGAAAATAATAGGGCACCAATTTATCTTTTCCTCAGCCTTTTATTTTCTATACGTAAATCCGTGATTCAGAAACAATTTAAAGGAAAACATCAAGAACAAGAACTAAAAGTAAACGCTTATCAAATATCATGAATCCATACAGTTTTCTTTTTTTTTTCTTCCCAATTTCAAGAGCTAAACACTGTTGAGTTATATATGAAATTCACATCACGTCGAACTAAATAAATCTCTAAAAAAATTCTAACAAGACGTCAAAAGCAAGAATCTGCGTTCAGTTACTGATTGCCTCATTTTCTTGAGAAACAATCAGAAGACCTGCGATTTGCTAGAGAAACGAGCGAATACCTGCTTGGGGTGAACGTGAACGCGAAGGGCGAGATCCTCTAGAAGCTCGTGAGGGTTTCGAAGCTCCAATTCTTCTCAAAATACAAACATTATGAGAATCGCATTGAAGACGGCGCAGAAAAGCACATTACAATCGATACAAAAAGCAAAAAAATCGTATCGGAGAGTGATGAAAATAACTTATGTAGTTCACTCTCTAACTTGGTTCACGAGGTTTTTTAGAAAGTTGGAGGGTATTATGGGGAAAGGAAGGGTACTCCCGGTGACGTTTCGCGGGAAATAGAGAGATTTGAATCCGTTCGTTCACTCTTGAACATGAAGCCACGTGGCAGCACATCAAAATGATCAGAGCTGCTGATGACACTGGCCCTGTTTGGCCACCCCATGCTTATTTGCTTATTAGTTTATTTGCTTATTAGCAAATAAGCTAAAAAATATTTAAGCCACTTCGTTTAGCTACTTTACTTATTTGCTTATTTGCTTACTCAAACGAGTTTATTTGTTTATTTGTTTATATACTTATTTGGTTACCCAAACGAGTTTATTTGGCTTATAAGTCATCTTATTAGCTTATTTGACTACCCAAACGAGCTTATTTACTTATTTAATTTTTGACTTATTTGGCTATTCAAACGGCGTGACTTATTTTTTAGCTTATAAGCCAATAGGCAAATAAATAAGGTTACCCAAACAGGGCCATTGTCACGATTTAAAGCATCTCCAGCAAGAAAAAAAACAACATAATATAGGGATAAACATTGAGTATTATAAGGTTTTGAACATTATAAGTTTTTGAGGTATGAATAATTGCTTTTTTAAAACGATAGTAAAATTAGTTTAAATTATATAATTTTTTAACCGACAAAAAAATGTTGATAAGGAACTTCTCACATATCATAAGTAAAGTGTATCATCATTCATCACAATCACACATGCACGTGCCACGTATCCAAGTGTCAAGTGCACCACTAAAGCGCCAACAATATGCCATTTGTGTTTAAAATGCTCTCTTATATGCTAAAATAAAGTTTTATAAATTTATTACGTGGGATTGCTCATTTCCTAATAAGAAGTCTCTTCTTCTTTCTCATCCGTTACAACTTACATATGATCATGCATACAAGAAGGTATCTTTTGACTTAAACATTCACTTAGTGTTTAGTGTGATTATTTTAGAGTTCTAAGGTCATGTTTGATTAATCGAATTAATAATAAAAACATATAAAATCCTATTTGATATGTAATTCAGTGGAACTAGTAATAATGAAATATTAATACCATATTCTTTTAAGATTGTATATCTTACGTTTTGAGGAATTAGTTATCAAATAGTTGCGTAATCCTCTAACAATTTGTTGAATTCAAATAAGAAAAGTATAATCCAATGAAATATATAATATAATTTCATGTCTAATCCGGTCAATCAAACATGCACTAAGAAAATTAAAGATGACCTTAACTTAAACCAGAACTCTTATACCTCAAAACTGAAAAAAATACACACACGAGAATATCTAAATTCATTGAGAAATTCAGTCAAAGTTTAGAACTATTATGGTTATGTGCTACATCATGATTTCTTGAGCATTTACGAGAGTTAACCCTATATGTTGTTATGAGCAGCACCACTTCTATGCTTATATAGGTGAAATTCATTTAAAGTCCCTATTGCAAAGACATTTTTTTTTCCTTAGAAGAAAAAAAATGCAAACTTTATTAAGAATAGAACTCATCCTCCATAATCGTAACAATTAGCACTAATTTATCCTGAGTGAGACATTAATTTATATTCCAGTGTCATACTAATCACGTATTAGTAATTTGTTATTACTCTTTATACCTTTCTTTAGGCAAAACTTAAAAGAAGGTTGGCTTTCATTACTAGTAATTATTTTAGAAAGGTTTGACTCTCATTCCAATAGATGTTTTATTACCAAATCTTGAGACAAACCTTTGGTACAAGGGGCTGCCAAGTTACTACTTGACTTTATGTAGGCAATAGTTATTATTTCATTTGGAATTAATTGCCTAGCGTATTAATGCTTTACACTAACATGTCAATGCTTTCCATTGTACACATTATTGTATGCTTTAGACATGGACCATGGTAGCTTCACTATCACAGCGCAAAAAAATGGCTAGCATTGGTTGTGGCCACAACTCTATGTCTAACAACATATTTCTGAGTCATTCTGCCTCATTGACTATTGTTACCAATGCTATAAATTTTGATTCCATTGTGGAATGTAAATTACAAGTTTGTTTATTTGATGCCCAAAAAATAACTCCACCTTTAAGGGTAAATATCCAAATAGACGTGAATTTATTATCACTTCGGCTAGAAACACAGCTAACATCTGAGTATCTTTCTAGTATAGCTATAAATCTTGAATAAAAAAGTCCTAAACTCACAATTTTCTTTAAATACCCAAGAGCTCCGCGAATAGCTTTCTAGTGCTTTACATTAGGATTACTCGTAAATAACCTAAAGAGTTTGCATACTGCAAATGCTATATCTAATCTAGTACAATGCACGGCGTACGTCATTCTACCAATTGTGCTAGCATACTCGAGTTGCGTTATAGCTCTTCCACAATTGTTGTGTAATTTAGCATTTGAATCATAAGGTGTATTTGCTTTTTAAATTTCAAGATATTTGAATTTTTGAAGCATTTTCTCAATGCAATGAAATTGACACATAGCATAACTCTCCATGTGATTTTTCACCTTAATTTTCAAAATAATAGTTACTTTATTAAGATCTTTCATTTTAAACATAAAAATGAGATAGTATTTTGTCTCATATATACCGTCCATATTAGTTCCCAAAATTAGCAGGTCATCAATATAAAGACATATAATAACACTATATATACACTTATCAGCTCTATTATATTTGAAATCGTGACAAAATAATAGTATCAAACTTTTCATGCCACTGTTTTGGTGTCTGCTTTAATCCATAAAATAATTTAACTACTTTGTAGAACGTCTTTTCATTTATAGGGAGAACAAACTCTTCTAGTTATTCGATATAAATCTTCTCAACTAGATCACCATTTAAAAAGAATGTTTTAACATCCATTTGATGCACACACAAATCACATATAAATGCAAGTGCAAAAAGAACACGGATATATGTAATTCTTGTGACGGGCGCATAGGTATCGAAATAATCTATGCCCCAATTTTGTCTAAAAACCCTTTGCCACTAACCTTACTTTAATGGTTTGAATTGGCCCATCAGTACTGTATTTCCTTCTAAATACCCATTTACAACCTATATGTTTAGAACCTAGAGGTAGATCCACAAGTACCCAATTATTATTTGATAATATTGAGTCTATCTTATCATTTGCAACTTCTTTCTAGAAAGCCACATCTCTGGAAGACGTGGCTTCTTCAAACGTTTTAGAATCATCTTTCCTGGAAAACACAATAGGTATTTTATTCAACACGTTATTTCTACCTCTTTTGATAAGAAAAACTATAGCTTGAAATGAAATAAAATCATGATCAAACTTCTTTTCTTCTCTCACTATTCGACTCTTTCTAGGTTCTATATGTGAATTTGCAAAAGTTCTTTTGTCATGGTTAAGAGTAGTACGAGAGATAAAGTCAAATAATCGTGTTTATATAGTCTTTATATTACTCTCTTAATCAGAGTAAAATTTATTCTCAAAAAATTCAACATATCTTGATTCTACTATATGTTAGAACTCAAATCTAACCGTCGATATGCCTTAAAATTTTAAGCATAACCTATAAAAACTCTTATAATTACTCTTGGTCCTAGTTTAGTTTTCTTTGGATCAATAATTTATAAAAACGCTAGACATCCCCACACTCTCAGATATTCTAGAATTGGTTTTCGATCATTCCATAATTCACATGGGGACGTGTATTTTTCAAAAATAATATTTTATCGTGCACATAACATGCCGTGAGAATTGCATCTCTCCAAAGATTACAAGTCAATTGTGTCTTTAACATCATAGCATTAACAATGTGTACAAGTGTCATATTTTTTCTTTCTGATAAACCGTTTTGTTAAGAAGTGTATGGTGTATAATTTCATGTGTTTCACAAAAAAAGTAGAAAATTCTTTTGGAAAATATTATCCACCTCTATCAATTCTAATAATGTTGAATTTTTTTTTCCTTTTAGTTTTTTACTTATGATTTAAAGCGCTTAAACATCTCGAAAATTCTATCTTTAGTTCTTATTAAATACACACATGTGTATCTAGAAAATAATTATATAAAGGTGATAAAATATCTTTTACTACCTTTAATCAAAATATCATTTAATTCACAAATATCAAAATGAATAAATTATAAGAGTTGTGAATCTCTTTTAGATTTTAGAAAAGGCTTACGGGTTATTATGGCTTGTATAGAGATTTCATATTTTCCATGATCATTATGTTTATAAGAAATTAAACCATTTCTTGACATGTAACTCAAATATTTATAATTTAAATATGCTAAACTATCATGCTATAAATAAGAGAAATCAACAACGTAAGAATAATAAAAAGATTTATTATCAATACTTAGTTCGAACAGTCCAACACAAGTGTATTCCTTCCGAACAAAAACACCTCTCTTTGATAAGATTAGCTTATCTGCTACCAAAATGGCCTTAATTCCCTTCTTACACAATAGATTTGCAAACACAAGATTTTTCTTTATTTATGGAACATGAAAAACATTTGTTAGAACAAACTTCTTTTCCGAAGTGAATTGAAGTTCTATGTTCTTTTTTCCACAACTTTTGTAGCATTATTATTCTCATTAGCACTTCTTGGCCATCTATTGCATCTACATAGTTTTTAAACTATGCCTTTCGTTGCATTCATGCATGCTTGCGCCAAAATCAAACCAGTCAATCATAGTAATTAGCCACAACCGCCATATGCAGTTCAGTAAGCATTACAATTCGCAAATCAGAAACCATATCAATGATTTTTTTAACCACATTTATAGTATTAGAATTGTTGCCATTCTCGTTCTTTTATTTATTAAAAAAAAACAAGCATTCACGAATATAGTGGTCTTTTTTGCTACAATTAATTGAAGTATCTTTTGTTCTTATTTTTACTATCATCTTTAGAATGACTCTTTTTTAAACATTTTTCCTTTTTATTTACTTTCAAATATTTCTATATCTTAACAGTTCTGTTCAACATTGTTAACATTTACTCTACAACAAAGATGTGAACATCTCGAATGTGACTTTCTTCCGCAATCCGCAAATATTTGCCAAATTATTCTAAAGTAAGTTCTTCTATCATATGAAGAAGCTTATTCCTATAATTATTCCAATTGGGGGAAAGTTTTGCAATAATAGCATTCATTTAGAATGATTCAAGAATTTTAATGTTAGAGATCGCAAAGTCTATTAGACAAGATTTATTTTTAATAAAATTAATATTTTTAGAGCTTACTAGTTGAGACCTATAAAACAATATTCATATTAAATATAAAATTATAAAAATTAATAAAATTTAAAATTTGATAAATTTATTATTTTTTTGAAGTAGAGAAAAATTTTAGTTTTGAAAAGGTTAAAAATTTATTTATTTTCTTTTACTATTTTTTAATTTTAACACTACTTTGTCATGTTCAAAACTAAAAAGTTTTTAGTGTTTATTTCAATTTCAAAACAAACTTCTCAATTTTTTTAAATTTTAAAACCAAATTTCTCATTTTTAAGCTAAAAGTTTTTTCAACGGTTACAGTTATTTTCATTTATAAAAGAATAACAATTATTTTTACTTGCTTGAAGAATAACCAAACGTAGTTGAGAGCTAAATAATTAATGTTAACTATTTTAATAGAATGAGTGATATATTAGATAGATAGAAATATAATAAGACTTAAATTTTTAAAAATATAAAATTAATTAATTAATAATTTTTAACTATAAAACTCCCTCTCAAAAAGAAAATTCAAATTTGTAAAGAGAAGGATGGAAAAGGAGTAGGATAAAAGAGCACTTCTCTTGCCTTCTATTTTTAAAGAGAAACCACAATTTTATAAACCGACCGGTTTGATTCGGTTGGGTGGTTGTTTCAGTTAAGCCGATTTTTTTACTTTTGCCATAATTTATTTTAATATTAATATACTTTTAAATGTGAGGTCTATTAGTTTTACAAATATTAATACACTTTGTACAAATACTTATACACTTTTTACTTATTATCTACCGCCCATTGAACTGTGTATAGTATAATCATTTATAAATTATAATTTATATCAGTTGTAAGTATTTGGCAATATTGTAGTTTATAGTTAAAATAAAAAAAATTATAATTATAACTAAAATTAATAGTAAAAAATTAAAAATTACTAACTACACTTTTGCCAAACTCTTTTTTTAACAATATGGGAGCTCTGTTATTATTTATGGGGTGTTTGGCTAAGTTAACTTTTTGTTTTTTTTAATTAAATTTAGTTATAAATTATAATATTTTTTAAATATTTATAATTTTTGTTATAAATTTTAATTAATTTTTTTAATTTTAATTATAAATTATAATTTTCAATAATCGTTTACAACTTCTGGATATACAATATAAAAGTTATTAGTTTAACCAATTCTAAACACCCCACTGTGAACCAGTCCTTGTATCGCTAACCATCATAAATAGACCTGTGTGTGTGTGTGTGTGTGTGTGTGAGAGAGAGAGAGAGAGTGTAGATGAGCATTTCGAGAATGGCATATCCATGTATAGACGCCTGTAAGACCTTCACCAGCTCTCACCAGCAGTTCCTAGGGTTTCGCAGTCATCATTCTCTCTCATCCTCATCCTCATCATCTTCCTCCTCTCTGACCTTGGCTCCCGACCGCAAGTCCTACCCCCGCGTCTCGTGCAGGTTTAACGCCGGACGGAATCGGAGCCCCAGCCGCGAGAAGTCTAGTGAGAGAAAGAGCGGTGAAGGTAGAGAGAGAGCGAAGGGAAGGGGCAAGGACAATGTGTGGAGCGTCGATAATGAGATAGCGAAGGGGAATGCGATGGGAGAGAAGGAGAGGGCGGTTGGGCGGCGGAAGAGAGGGAAAAGGGTGAGGAGTGTGAGGAAGAGGTCGAACAGCGATAAGGTTATGATCTCTGGCGCGATGTTGATGGAAATTGAAACTGTTCTTCAAACGCAGGTAATTTCTTATTTAGATAACATTTTGACTTACAGATATAAAACACCGAACCAATCACACACCGCTGATTTTTACCGGTTAGAACATGCTTTGTTTAAATAACACATATTCTTACTAACAGAAACTACTAATATGAGATTAGATCTTGAAACATGTTTACTTAAACTTTTTCTTTATATAAACTTACTTGTGTAAAGTTTATATGAAATTGGGGCAAAATTATCTGAGGAATTGTTCGGTAGTCCTGGAGCACCACATGGCAAAACGTGGTGCTCCAATCTAATCATGCAGTTGAAAACACTATGCGTTGAAAAATGTAGGTACACTTTTGTAGGGTTGGTAAAAGATAAGGGTGGTTCATTTAGTATATATCGCACGCTCCTATTTGTTGGGTAGAATTTTTTTTTATACTTTTCGTGCAATTGTAATAAATAAAATGAACACATAAACTGGACTTACAGACCGCATGAATTTAATAATAAAAGTAGATCATGGCTAGTGTACCATACTATGTTTTTAAGACAGATTCGGCTCCGCTACGGTGCCTACAGTGTTATGGATGTTTATCTTCCAAGATATAATGATCTGCACAGAAGAAGCACTGCAATCGGTGAACCTATCAAACCGAACGATGTTTTGTGCTCTTTTTATACGGACTTCGACATAATGTATGCTATGAATTAACTATGTAAATTCTATTATAAAACCAAAAAAAGAACTCGATATATAGACGTACTTGTGACTATTAAGAATAATCACGAAACGAAGAGACATACTTATTCGTACTGAATCGGCGTTACCAAAAGACACACTCATATAAGGGTAACTATTCAATTACTATCATTAACTAAAATTTTCATTCACATTAAAAATGATTTTAAATTATTTTTTTCAACAAGGATTGCCACGTAAACAATGTCACGCGGTACATGTAGACAATGCCACGTGGTACTTCTAGTAGTAGCTAATAATTTTCCAATTAACTATCCATTGGTAGGACAATAGTACAAGTGTATAACTGGATGATGATTTTGTTATTGTTTTTCTTGTAGCTATTCGGTGTTCTTTGGATGAAGTAACTGAATTGGATTAATTCGGTTGACATATATTTCAAACTTAGGTATGTCAACTGATTTTTCAATGTTTTCTTTATTTCAAACTTAGGTATGTCAATTGATTTTTCAATTTCTTATTGGAATTGAGTGGAAATTAGGAACAGGAAGTAAAAACCTGTAGTTATTGTTTGTATCGTAGTTCTTGAAGTTGTTTTGCTAGTACATGATTGTTGGATTTGCTGATTGATTAATCACGCTATCTAGTCTTTTAATATTTGGCAGCTAGTTGGGGTTAGTCATTTCTTAAGATTTTGATGGGAATCCAATACTCATTTGATAACGATGTAGTAAGGATACTAGATTACCTTGTAGAAAAGATTTAAAAAGCATCACAAACCCCCCTTTATCTTTTCTGTTGTATTTTTTGGATTATTATGTGATGATTTTTAAACTTTCCAATTAAAGAGATAAACTAGAAACGGCATCTGTTATGTCAAAACTAGGAATAACCTGTGGCTAAAGTGGACTGGAATAATGTTTTTTTTCTTTTTTGGGAAAATTAAAGCAAAGATCTGGATATTAGGAAAAGTCAAATTTTAGACAGAAGAAATCCATATGTTAGCTTTTATATGTTCCTGTGCAGGTGCTTGTTTGGGTCTGTCCATTTTTGCTATTAATTATTCCACTCGAAGCTGTAAAACTGGTTGCTTTTCTGTGAAATTCAATTCTTACGTTATGTATATCATGACTTTTCTTTCAGGAGCCAGTTATTAGACCAGCGTGGAATACCTTTGCAAGTAGCGTTAGTGGGATATGGAAGGGAGTGGGAGCAGTATTTTCGCCCATAACGGCTGAGATGGAGCCAATTGAGATCGGAAATAAAAATGAAAACCTGTATGACTGCTATACCCTTTCCCACATTGAGGCTTTAACATCCCCTTCTGGCGGGCGGACATCTGAAATCAAAAGGATAATAAAATGGGTAACATTGAATGAGGGGAGCAATAGCAGCAAAGAAAAGTCTAAAGATGGAGATACATCTTTACCTGAGGAGGAAACAGATTATGGAAGCGTGACGAAACATGTATTGCCCAAATTTGAGTCTTTTGACTTAGGAACTAGCGATGTGATGGAAGAAGATCTAATGGGCATGGAGCCTGGTCTTGTTTTCTTTGAGGTAGGATTTACCCTCCCTTTTGATGCATTTTCAGCAGTTCTTTTATGAATGGGAAAGTCTAACCAAACTACTAAAAGAAGTTGGTTGATCTTCTATTAATTATATGCCTGAAGCTTCCAGGCTTGCATCGAGGGGCTAGTGATCATTATTGTGCATGCAATTTGGAGTACATGGCTAGTATTTCTGAGTACTGACAACTTCCTTGTGTAAATTCCCCTTTCCTCTTTAGTTTGTGCTTGTTGAATGCATGGTCCTCTTTTTTGGCCTTGTTTCAATTTCTCCTCTGTTGGAGAGAGGAAGCCGCGCAGCGAAAATTTTTTTTTTTGAATCGGCGTCGTGACCGTAAAATACGACGTATGCGATTTTTATAAAAAACGAAAATTATAATGATTTTAATAGTTTAATACCTTTATGAAACTTGTCGAAAAGTTTCAAGAAATCCCGAAT
>JAULJZ010043339.1:0-36771 GCA_032270985.1 Heliamphora pulchella
TTATGTGGTTTATGCTATGTGCTGCATCTCATGTTCTGTCTTTTTCATATAGACGCGATGTCTACGAGGAGAGGGAGAGGCCGTGATCGAGGCTGTGGCCGTGGTGTTGGCCAAGGGGATGTTCCTATCCCTGATACTGGGGATGCAAATGCTCCCCTGGGATCGATGGACGCGACGGAGTTATTGCGTGTGCTGGTGGGTTCTATCCAGCAGTTGGCTAGAGGTGAGATCGTTAAGGAGAGAGAGGGAATACTTGAGGCGAGGGCTACAGTAGCGATGCGGGAGTTTAGGCGCATGGATCCCCCTACCTTTGCTGGAGATCCTGATCCTATTGTGGCGACAGAGTGGTTGGAGTTGGTGACTCGGATCCTGGACACATTGCAGATTATAGAGGATGAGTTGCGAGTTTCTTTTGCTACCTTCCAGCTGAGGGGTGTTGCTCACACGTGGTGGAAATATGCCAGAACCATTGTGGGAGTTACATGGGCAGCCTTTACAGGAGTGTTTCTAGAGAAATACTTTCTGGCTTCGAAGAGGGATTTGTACAGGGAGGAGTTCTACACTCTTACCCAGGGGGCGCTGGACGTCATGTAGTACGAGGCCAGGTTACGAGCTTGTCCTGGTTTACACCAGAGTTGGTGAGCACAGACAAGCTGCGATCTATGAGGTTTGAGCGGGGCTTGAGGCCGGCGATCAAGGAGCGTGTGGTTGCGATGGGACTTAGTGTATTCACAGAGCTGGTAGAGGTAACAGCGAGGGTGGAGAACACTATGACTGAGATCCGAGCTTCCAGGGAGTCCAGGATACCTCACGGTGGGATAGAGGAGCAAATACTTTTTAAATTCATTACATTTTACAAAGGATAACTACATGTCTTTATCAACAAAAAAAATTCATGTTCTTCAGTCTTCTAGACCTTTGAATGCCTCTGCGCTTTCTCTCTGTATTAGCACCTGAAAAACATTGGATATAGACAACCTGAGCCGAAACTCGTAGGGTAAAGGCTAAAGAAAGTGCAATGCATGACTTGCGAGGTGCGAATGGCATGCTATAATGCAATCACATACAAATCGTGTTCATAACCTATTATTTACTCTTCATCCTTTACTTCTTATAATATTTACTCTTCTTTATTAACCCATTCAACCTTCAATCAATTTATACTCTCTCATTCTCATATCTCATTTAGCTTATTATCTTGTCCAAGAGATTATAGTTTCACACTTTATTCATTCCCAGTCAAGTTCTTCCCCCATTTTTATTTTTTTATTTCACGTTCTTCCACTTAGTTCGTCTTCTATAATTTCGCATCTCTTATTATTAATATACCATATGTATTATTATCAATTAAACCACTTCTCTTTCATCTTCGGACATTAAACTTTCATTACTTCCCTTTTCTTTTCCTCACATTAATTACACATTCTCTTTATCATTCTTTAATTTTTGTTTTTTTACTTTCATTTTCTTTTAATCAATTATCCAACTATTAATTCAACTCTTATCCATATTAAAACCACTACATTCTTTCACATTCTTCAATTCTTATTCCACATTTCATTTTCAATTCAATAAATCAAATACTGAACCGATGTCGGGTGTAGCTTATAGAAACCCCTCACTATTTCCCAAATAGACTACGTGAAGCCAATGGGTAATAGATAGCTCTATAACTCATCACGACACAGTTATGTCCATTTTACGGGGACTAACCCGAGGGAACACGGTACTCAGCTTGCGTAAGTTTTTGGTTTTTCACCGCTGAGCTAGTCAAGCCCAACTTAATCACATCCACATCAATCATCCTCGGTTCAATATTTGATTAACCAGATTAATATTCATTAATAACCGGGAATCCGTCTCCCCAATTCATTTTCACAATCACACATTTCTCAGGTTACTTTCATGGCATCTTTCCATTTCAATATTACCAATCAGAAATCATGTTTCACAATCATAGATTCTCAAATTATACTATTGATCTTTGGATTTAACTCATTATTCCATTTTAATATCCCACCATCGAATCATATCTCATTTCTTTATAAGACAAAGATATATTATCGTTTTATTATCTCATTAGTTCTTTATGTTAACACTTCAACGTATTTCACCATATGCCCAATTTACTCAAATTATTTCTCACAATGATTAATCAGTGCACCAAGAACTTCATATTTTTCGAACCCAATCATTCATTCAAGTTAGGTTTGTCTTATTTGAGGTTCAGTATCATACAGTTATCCTATTATAAACACATTATCCATGTATTATGTGATCACTTCAGCTTTTGCCAACAGATTCCATATTTTTATGAATTCAAATTAACTAAATTCTCAAGTTACGCTGCAATAGTATTAGATAAAGCCCACTTTGATAATTGAATTTGCTAACCCCACCCTTAACACAAATTTTATCGTGTTCTTAAGTCGGTACATTCAATTCACCCAATGTATATAACACGTGTACAAATTAAGCCAAGTCCATTTCTCAAGAGTTCAACATTTCACTCATACCCACGCTTAATGAATCAAATCAAATTAACATGGATTCAAGTTGAACAAACTATGAATGCACTAACATTTCCATGGTCCTTACAATGTTCTTTGTTAGATTATAAAGTTAATTCATTGATCCCAATATATAGTTTCAAATCTAGTATTTGAGTTTACCTCATTCTTTAACTACTCACCTATTTCAATTAAGTACACTATACATATATCCATGCAATGACAAGTTTAATATTTATTTTATTTACAAGCGAACCAACTTTCTTAACTATGCATCTCTAAATTTCTTGTATAAATCTTATTCCCAAAATATTAAATCAGACTTGTCAATTGCTTGTACATAATTTATAAATCAATCTTCTATAGTTGATTCTCAGCCAAATAGTGTCATACACATTGTTTTTTTTTTTTTGAATTTGCACATTCATATCATGGGCTAAACTATTTATCTCATTTTAGTTTTAAGTCTAATAATAGGTTCACATTTCACAAGTTACAAGATGGTTTCTTCTACCCATTCGCACCAAGATTCACATATCTCAGTCACGGTTCCATATTAACTGCTTATCATTTTATCCAAGTTTTAATTATAATTCCTATCACTATTTATGGTTTACCTAACTCCTAGGAATATATACAATATAAGCTCCAACCCACTAGTTTAATCTCTAATTTCATAAGTTTTATACATGCTGTTCCTATAGTTTAAGGGTTATTACCACCAATTTCTTAAATCTCTGAGTATTTCCAAGAACATAACTCTCATGGTTCTGAATTATTCATTTCATACACTTCATCAAATTATTCAATTCTCAATAGTGGAGCTAGAGTTTTAAAAATAATCAACACAAGTCAAATCAAGGCACTAAAATTAGTCTTAGTTTTTGGGATGCACAAACCAAAGCCCAACATGTTTTCTCCAATGGCGTATATCGTATCGCGGACCCGGTCATCTTCTTGCTCTAGTAGTAGATTACCTTCTCAATTCTAATTTCTCCTTCTTGTGCCAGCATGCATCTCATAGCCGAATCTGTCACTGACAAGTAGAGAATCAGTGGCCTATCAGGCTCGGGAGGAGGCACAACAGGTGAATTTTGCAAGTACTGATGCACAACTTCAAAGGCGTCTTGGCATTTCTAATCACATTTGAACTTTACCCTTTCTTCAGCAGGCGAAACAACGGCTCACAAGTGGTTGTCAGCTTGGTTATGAATCGGCTAATGAACTGTATGTTGCCCAGAAAGCCCATGACTTCTCACTCAATCTTTGGAGGAGGCATTTTCATGATCGCTTTGATTATCGACGGGTCAACTTTGATGCCTCGTTGAGTGATCATAAATCTGAGCATTTTGCCTGCCGTGACTCCAAAGGCACACTTTTGTGGGTTGAGCCGCATCTTGTACTTTTAGATCCTTTCAAAGAGCTTCTGCAGTGCTATGATATGGCCATCCTGATCCTTGAACTTTATTATCATATCTTCTACATACACCTCTACTTTCTTGTGCATCATATCGTGTAACAAAGTAGTGGCAACCTTTTGATAGGTTGTCCCTGCATTCTTCAAACCGAATGGTATCACACGATAACAGTAAGTGTCCCAAGGTGTAGTGAATGACGTCTTTCCTCAGTCTTTAGGGTCCATTAAGATCTGATTGTACCAAGAGAAATCATCCATAAATGATAAGAGAGCATGCGCTGCTGTGCTATCCACCAAGACGTCAATGTGCGGCAGTGGGAAATCGTCTTTTGGGCTAGTTTTGTTGAGATCCTAGAAATTCACATATACTCGGATGCGTCCGTCCTTCTTCAAAACCAGAACAATGTTAGCCACCCACTACGGGTATTTGGTTACCATGAGGAAACCAGCGTTGATTTGCTTGGTGACTTTTTTTTTGATCTTTAGTGCCTATTCTGGCCGTATTTATCTCAATTTTTATTTGACCGATTTGGCATCGGAATACAAAGGGATATGGTGTTGGACAATCTCAGGATCAATACTGGGCATATTTTCGTAAGACCATGCGAAGATGTATTTGAATTTTTTTAATAAAGTTATTAATTGCTCACATTCAACTAGAGATAATGAAGAACCGATTTGAATAATTTGTGGATTAATTTCATTACCCAGATTAATTGATAAAGTTTATTCAGTTATAGGTTTAGTGCCCATTTCTTCTTCTCTTTTTATTAAAGTTTTTATTTCTTTGGGGATGTTCCATCGAATTCAAAATCATTAGAAAGCGTATGAAATAAATCAAAAAAAGTAGAGTAACCAGAAATCTCGTTCATTCCATTGATGTAAAAAAGAAACAAAATTACAAATTCAAAAGCAAATGAGGAGAAGGATGCACAAATAGAAGTGCCCCCAGACTTGACATCTAGCTTGTCAGAACCAAGAAAAAACTCACACAACCTAGACTCGGACTCAAAACATGTGTCAGGCAAATTACAGCACTGAAAGACCAATTTTTAACATCTTTCGACACCACGTCCACGATGAGCCCGATATAATCAGTTGGTGCGCCGTAGCCCATCATCAAGCAGTCCTGACAGTTATGTGCATCTGGTTACTGAACAAAGCTTCCATGTTGATGCCATCCAGCTCGTCTGCCAGTCTTCTTTCCCCTAAATCTTCTTTCCCTTTTTCTCTTCGACAGCTTCCTCCTCCTCGAAATCAGATAGTTTGTGACTGAAGAAGATCTCCATCCCTGGCAGCCTCGGGTTAGTCTCTTCATCAAACCATGGTTCTGGGAAACCATAGTAAGAAAAGCCTTCACCCTCCTTGACGAAGTAACCGTTCAACGTTCCGGAGTATTTGACCTTCTTTCCTCTCTGTCCCTTCCTTGGTTCTTCTAAATCCTCTTTTGTTGATTTATAACTCAGACCAAAATGCCGTGAGCTTGGTATCTTCTGAATGGGCTCTGGGATGCCTTGCTATTGACGTCCTAACCCCATCCCTGGGAAATAAGACATACACCTCATCATCGTGACAGCATAGGGGTTGATATAGCTTTCTTCTTCTTTCAAGAGCATCTGCACTGTTTGAGGCTCATCAATATGGAAACCGCTTAAGAAAACATCCCCTTCTTCATGTTAAACTTCCAAAATAGTGGAGTCATCTTCCCTCGGGGGTTGGATCCTGTCCTCCCCATGAATAGTTAGCACTGTCCCATTTTTAATCAGTTTTAATTTCTGATGGAGGGTAGAAGGTACTGCTTGAACGTTTAGATCATGGAGCCACGGTCTTCCTAACAACAGATTAAAAGACGTTGGAACATCCAACATATGGAATTCTACAGAAGTCTCCAATGGTCCAACCGATACAGAAAATGACACCAACTCGAGTACGTCTCGCCTCGTATTATCATAGGCCATAACCCTTTAATTACTGGACGTGAAGTGATCAGGTTTTATTCCCAAATAAATTGCTGTTTAAAGCGGGCAAACGTTTACTGCTGACCCGTTATTAATGAGAGTGACCAGGACCCATTTTTCTAATCACTTAACGATGATATGCAGGGGTTTGTTATGATTTCTTCCTTCTTGCGGAAAATCCTTATCAGAAAAGGAAATTACCCCAAGCTCTGTAGCTGGCAGAATGAGCCCAATCAATTGTTTTGGGGTCGCATCTATAGAGACGTTTGCTTTATTTAGAACCTTCAACATAGCCTATCGGTGCTTATGCAAAGCCATCAATAGACTTCAGATACTGATATTAGCTTGGGTCTTTTCCAACTGCTTTAGCACAACATCGTCTTCCTCTTCCTGCTTCTTCTCCTTCCCTTTCCCACTTGCTAGTCCCCTCTCTAGCTGGGCCAACTTGAAGTGGCGTCCATTCCTGGTCAAGAACTCAACACCTTCCTCGGGATCCCATAAACCCAGCATGGTGTTTTTAGTCTGTTTGACCTCGGCGATGTATAGAGAACTCTCAAATTTCCACAAATCATCTAGATCGGCGCACTTTAGCCTTCCTTTTCTTTCTTCCCCATCTTCAATTGCCCACGTATTGTTGACGTCATCTAACCCCAGATGTCTTCTCCTATGTATCCCACTTGTTGTTCTCGGGCAGCGTAGAACTCAGTACACTCATCCCTGTCTAACTTCAACACCGTTCGAACTAACCAGTAGGACTGTATTTCCTCAACATAGACTTTCTCTTCAAAAAGTTGAGAAAGGGTAACACCATCTAGAACGTGATCGAATCCGTATGGCCGTACCGAGTAATCTAACGGCCAGTCATCATCATTATTGCATGCCTCATGGTTGACTTCCTGAACTACTATTTCATATTCATCCCAAGCTGCGTCATTCCATTCCTTCACGTCCCACCCATTTTCGGTCATAATTAGTGAACAAGATAGCTCATCCTCAGCAGTTGGAATATACGAGCATGAAAAATATGTCAGATAGATATAACAGCTGGGGTTTTATGACTGCCCTAGATAAATACAGTTCACACTGGCCTGCTTAACACGATTTGGCAGTAGATTGGTTGTGACATTCGGCTTCTGAACAGTAGAGAGAGGTGGAATGACCTTGTTGTTAATGTGGTTCTAGATTTTATGGCGGAGTCTTAGATAGCTATCGGTCAAATGCCTGTGGCTCTGGTGGAGTGAATAGTACTGGAAATGGATATATCTTGGTGACAGGGGGTTCAGTAGTGACATTGGATCAAGAAGTTTTATGAGCCCCTTCTCGATAAATCGATTCAGGGCTGTAGATAGAGGTATATTGAGGGGAGTGAAGACTCTCCTTAGCATCTTTTGCTGCAGTGGTTAGTTATTTTTGGGTGGTGTGGAAGATGAAGTGTTTGTCAGTTCGGATTGAGGGTTTAAAAGGTTCACTTCATTTGACCGGGAAACAAGGTTTACAGAGAGGGTAGGCTGATTTTGATTCGAATTGTTCGTAGGATAAGGTCTTCTCTATTTTTGACTCGGCTCGGCTTTCTCTATATCTCGCAACTGGATTGCGCCTTCAATCTGAACCCTAGCGTCAAAAAGCTGCACAAAAGTAGAGAGCGTCTGTGTGATCAAATAGCACTTCAGAGGTGATTACAAGTTCTTTACCATAATTCTTATTCGCTCCTTTTTCATCGATTAATTCATCATTTTAGCCGCCTTTCCTCTCTATTGGGTCAAGAAATCCACAAACAATTCCTAGCCCTCATGTCGGATGGTTTCAGGTTCTCAGGTGGTTACGTCCAGCTGGACATTGTAGCTATACTGACTGACAAATGCTGTGGCGATATCTTCCCATGTTCTGGTCTTGATAACATTGAGAGAAAAGAACCACTTCTGGGTTTCCTCTGGAAGAGATTAGTGGAATAGCTAAGCCTTCAACTGATCGTCGATTTCCATGGGAGAGAGGGTACCGGCGCACATTCTCAGATGAATCCGAGGATCTCTAGTTCCATCGAACTTCTCCATTTCCAGCATTTTAAACTTTTCTAGCAGCTTAGGGTTTAGGAATAAGCACAAGCCTCCCATGTCCAACATATATTCCTCTACTCCCTTTACCTTCATCACCACCTTTTCCATCCTGTCAATCTTTTTCGCCAACGTGGATTTCCTGAACTGGGCTGTATTTTTCTCTTCTACCATAACCTGGCGAGGAACCCGAGGTGATACAAAAACCTGTGGTCCATCCTGACCCTGATTATCACCCCATAAATTCTCTCCGTCTTCATTCGGGTCTTCTTACTTCTCATTTACAGCCGGTAAGCAAACTTGAATCACCCGAATATGTGTCTGACACTAAATTTGGGCTTGGGTTTGTTGCTTGACCGCTCTCTGTATTTCAGAAATTGCTTTCATCAGGGCTGTCAAGTTCACTTCATTCTCTGCCATATCAAATAGTTCCATTGTCTGTTCGAATACCCTGTAAAGTCTTCGTGTTACTGATCTGGCCCAAACACGCACTGAATGCGATTCTCCCGACTCAATGATCTAAAACCAGAACAATCCTAAAAACCTAAAGGAGAAAAATAAGCATAAAAAACTTCTCATATAGATCTCTGATAATCGATGGCAGAACAACTGACTGCGAGCAGCAAAACAAAGGAATGCCCAGGCTGGGGCGAGACTAACAGAAAACCAGAAAGCATAGCACCCGAAAACCTCAACAGAAAAACCCAAAAACCAACCTAGCACTATACAAAGGATCACCGGGATAGAGGTTTAACTAAAGGTTCTACGGGAGAAATCGAATAGCATCCTGAGAGAAAAATAGATCTAAACTAAATGAAACCCTAAGCCAGAACCGGGACAAGAGTCTGAGAAAGGAAACAAGCCTAAATAAACCCGAAGATACTAAGCCAATATCTCGGGTAGAGCCCCAGGAGAGAGAAAGTTATCCTAAGCCAAAAAATAAGGGCCTCAACCAAAACCTAGGCAAGCCCCGAAAAGAAAAACATACCAAGGTTAAGACCAGAACCTGGGTAAGAACCCAAGAGAAAAACTATTCTAAAACGAACGAAGGCCGGGAGAAAACCTAGGAGAAAATCTATTCTGAGCCAAACAAACAAACAAAAGGTCCAAAACAAACGCAAGCAAAACATACAATTAAACAAAAGCATTTAATCCTATCGGTTACGTATCTAATGGGAGATTCTAAGCTACTATATGCAGAAAAGGCTGATTTGATCAACACTCTGGGTACCTTCTGAATAGAGTCAAGAATATACCTCACATGCCTGGTGTGGTGCAGGACATGATCTAATGGTACGCAATAACTCTTTTACCGCACCTAAAGGAGCATACGGCCAAAAGGCTTGCCCGCCTCCCCGACATAGCCCTAAGATAGTAAACTGACCGGGGTATCGGGTTAACCAAGCAGGGGGCTAACAACAATGCAAAATGAGTCCGAGAATGCAAATTAGAAAGTCAGATTAAGAACTAATGATGTTTTCGAGTCTAGCCCTCTTATTTAATATTGTAAACTAGTTCCCAACGGAGTTGCCAGAAAATACTGTGGCGTTGGGATTTTGTGTTTAATTAAAAAAAAAAGAAATTCAAGAGTTATTTTGAAAACGTTTTAACATCTTAAAAGCCAAAAGATTTTGAAAACCCTTTTTGTGAAAAATGGAGTCACCACTTGATTTTTGAAAAAAATCAAGAAAAACGAAAAAAAACTCACTGATCTTTGAAACGTTTAACTAGAGAAGACAAGGGTTCGGGGGTTAAGGTTTGAATCAGGATGGTGTTAGGCACTCCGTTCGCCCAACCGTGACGTTGGCCTCTACTAATCATCATTGGGAGCCAAAGAGAGAACATTCAAAATTAAATAGTAAAAATACATAATCTATCGTATAAACACATCAAAATGTCAACCAAATGTAAAAGGGGTTCTAAATCCTAAACATACGAAGTCTAACTAAATGATACATGGTACAAACCACATACAGTGATTAGAAAATACTATCAACTAACAAGTTTTAATCATATGAGAAGGTAAGCTAAGGACATATAACAAACAAATCATAATTTCAAACGAAGAACGAATAAATCTAAAGAGTTTTCAAGCCTTAATCATGCTAGAATTCACACTACAGATTGCGTACTGGACATCTCATATCATCAACAGAATACTAAAAACAGCAAAATTAGGCTATTGAAAAAGCAAAAAGGATGCGGCCGCAACATATGAATGTTGCGGTTGCAAGAAACATGGGGTAAAAGTGCACGGGCGCAAGGTTCAACATTATGGCCATGAACATGTCAGTGCTAGAATGTAACGACCGCAAGGAATTTTGGCACTTTTCACTAAATTTTGAGAAATAGTGCACTGGTGGTGGATATGTGATATGTTTATAGCATGATACAGAGTCTAATTAAGCCAATTCTAATCAGGACTATAATGAAAGCATGCGTAACTCAACATTAATCACATTCTTAGGATTAAGCATATATACAATTTAATCAACTAGAATTGACGATTGATCATATGGAGGTAATTAAACTTAATGATAGCAAAACTAATGGACGAATTTGCAATTCACGAGTTTATATTCAAATTCCAACCTGACCTCTCCATAGGGGTAGGAAATGTGGAGAGATAAATGTTGGGGTTCCAACAAAATACCTGAATCACGATAATCTGGATGAGTCATCAAGTAGTGGATCGTAAGAAACATTTGTCAGATTCCCGAGAAGCAGTCTAATTCTAGTATTCGGGCAGTAGAATGGGCAGTGGTACGAGTCGGTAATCCAACAGTATCAACGTACTAAAATCGTACTCTCCTCTCTTGGTACTTCGGCATAGTACCGATATTCAGAATTCGTCCTCTAAAAATCATACCGAAGGTACGTTTATATAAAATACGTCAACCAATGAGGTGCCGGCACATTTTGGGACACGTCATATTCCTTGGAGTTTGCGGTTGCGACCTTGGAAGGTTGCGATCGTGTGGTTGGAGTGTGCGACCGTCACAAAGAATAGGGATTCCACAAAGTCTATATGGATATCGTGACAATAGAGTGCATGGTCGCGAGGTTCGAAGGTTGCGACCGTGACCTTTGCTAGGGTTTCCAAAAGGTTCTTGTCACGGTCGTAGCAATGTAATGCATAGGCGCAAGGTTTGGATATTGCGGGTTCAATGATTTGGGAACTTTGATCGTTTGTGTAACACCCTAACCCTTCACATTGCAACGATACTGTCCGCTTTGAGCAAAAGTCCTCACGATTTTGTTCTTCCCATGGAGTCACCAATCCTTGCATTGCTCCCGCCCAAGCACGCTTAACTGCGGAGTTCTGCTAGGGTTTCTATCACCTAGGAAAAGGCCTCGTTGAATTTAAGAGTCAAAGATTTTTCTTTATAGTCTAGGAACTCCCTCTCCCTTTTCGATGTGGGATACCAGGATATCACAATCCACCCCCTTAGGGCTACACGTCCCCGTGTAGTAGCCTGCCAGCTCCAGTAGCTTGCCAGTCTGTATCGACCTGCCCACTTTGTAGCCCGCCCACGTGTCACGCGAAACGGCAAGGGCCCACACTTGGAGGTGAGAAGAGTCGGCTCTAATACCATTTGTAACACCTCGACCTTTCACATGGCAACGATACTGTCCGCTTTGAGCAAAAACTCTCAAGGTTTTGTTCTTCCCAGGGGTTCACCCATCCTTGTATTGCTCCCGCCCAAGTACGCTTAACTGCGGAGTTCTGCTAGGGTTTCTACTACTTGAGAAAAGGTCTCGTTGAATGTAAGGGTCCAATATTTTTTCTTTATAGTCCAGGAACTCCCTCTCCCTTTCCGATGTGGGATACTAGTATATCACAGTTTGGTTCGAATACTGAATTTGGAATGCTTCCCGATGATCGTTTATAGACATTATTCCACTCAATTTTTATCATTGGACTCATCCGGATCAACTTAAGATTCGGCGGGGTCTAATTGAGGTATCTATAGATGCTAAATGTTTTTCATTGTTTTGACTAGTATTTTTGCCTTCACTTTGAAGCATCTCAGATTGGCATGACTCCTATGTACATAGCGTTTCTCCATTGCCCAGTTTGTTGTTGTTCTTTAAATCAAGATTGGCTCTTTTTTTCTATTGTGACCAAAAAAAAGAGTTTCAAAGGGTGTCAATTGATTTTGTGGCCAAAGATGTGAGAAGAAGTTCTTAAAGAGTTAATTAAATGTCTCTACAAGAATTGGGATACACGAATATTAGAACACGCATTCAACCATTTTGAGGGTGACCTTGCTGTTAAGCTTAGGGAAATTGTATTGCTCAAGCGGTAGCTTGATGATGTGTCGTCCCAAGCAGAACTGATCCAGTATAAACACCAATTTTCAGAACTTTATGTTCATATTCAAGAAAAGTTTCGGCAAACTCGTAAATTTTATGCCACCTTTAGTGCATTATTGGAGATAAATGACTTGATCCTAAAGGAAGCATCTTTGTTAAACTCCATAAGTTTGGAGTTTCAAGATGCTATTACTAGCACCGTGGGTCGCATGAAACTCATTGATTCCATGGAGAGAATCATCAATGGAACTCAGCAGAAGCTCGTAAAGGAACAACGTGTGCTACAAGCAAAACAGAGAATTTGTGATGATGTCAAAGAAAGGTATGCTGCAGCAATTGCAGAACAGAGATCCAGCTATTCTCTCTTAAAAGCATTCCAGGAGGAGTGTGCAGAGAATGAGAGACTTCTTATGGGGTGTATAATTGACCTTGTTATTTTAAACTTGACCTTGAGGACAAGGCCTTCTTAAGAGGGATGGAATGATAAACAATGGATATAAGTGAGAAATTAGTGAAATTGGATCGTGTTGTTAGGTCTCTTATTCAAGTTATTGAACCAGTAGCTTAGTTGGACCGTTGCATAGCTAGCAGATTTAAAATAAAAATGAAGTTAATTAAATGTAACCAAAAATGAAAAAACCTTTCGCTTTTTGTTTTTAGGTGGGGGGGAAAGCATGAACTAAATGAGTATCAAAATGCATATATAAAGCTATTTGGTCAAAAGGACCACTGTTTTTTTTGGCCACATCTTGGGTGGGCAATAGGGATTGGGATTCACGTTTTACTAATTCCTCAAAAAAGAGGAAGGGGCCCAGGGAAAGCCTACTACTGCCTACGTGTTTGTTGTTTGTTTCGATCACCCACATGCCGCCCAACATGGGCTACTTCTCTGCAGATGGGGAGCCCTTCCTCTATATTCCCTCCCTCTATTGTTAATGTGAAAAGGAGACGATGTTTCAAACTTCACCAAAATAAAATAAGAAAAAACAACAAAAAGCCCTAGTTTCGATGGCAATAATTAATAGATAGATAAAAGAAAGGTACGGGATCAAAAAAGAATAAGGGAAGACCGTGGGATTGATCATTGCAGTTTTTGGCTCAAATTGGGTGCACATGGCTGAGCCATCATTATATTACTCCCATTTTAATTTCACAAAAGGTTAGGTAACTAACATGATAGAGAGTTAATTATATGGATGATACATAGTTAGATTCTTGACATCCATAGGGCCTCACTTAACTAACATGTGTATATGTATATATATTTATACTATTTTCTAAAAGGAATCACTCACTTGGTATTCTTTAAATTAATTTGAAGCCATATAGACTTTTTGAATTTGAATTTACTTCATCCTATCATACGTACACTGAGGGCATAATGTAAAAATCACACTATATACCCCACCATCTCAATATTTATAATTGCCATGTTATTTGCCTTATTTTTGTCTTTATTGAATTTGCTTTATCATTTAGTTAAATTATTATATTTTTTGACTCATCCCATCGAGACAAACCAAAAAAGTTAAAAAGATAAAAATATAAAAAAAGTTTAAAAAGACAAAAATAAGCCAAAATAAGCTAATAAACCAAATTTTATGTTGTTTATTTTCGTTTTTAAGAACTTTTTTCATCTTCCGATCAATTTTTTTTTTACTTTTTTATCTCAACGAGACAATTCAAAAAAGTAAAAACTTTTTGTCAAAAGATAATTTTTAAAAAAGAATAAAAAAAAGCAAAATTAACAAAATTTAGCCCAAACAGAACCCGAGTGTAAATATCACTTTCCTTTAGGGGTGGGCATCGTATCGTGTCGTGTAATATTAGGTTTGTATCAAAAATTTCTCAACACTATCAATACCCATTTAACTAAATGCGTTACTTATATTAACACTAACACTGTCTGTTTATAAACTGATTAACATATTTATAACATGTTTAATAACCTATTTAATAGTAAGTTTAAGATTTTAATTTCGTTCATATTTTAATCATAAAATTATATAAATTATAATAAATAAAAAACTTAAAATAATCTGTTAAAAGTCTTTAAATAGTTCAATAGAAAAACAACACGAATTTATGCATGAAGAACTCCAAAGTCTAAACCCTAAACCCAATTTGTTTATTAAACATATTATCGGGTTGTGTTAGTTTTAACTTCTTGTCAAAAAACAGTTAACTCTAACTCTCTAATTTCGTGTAGTGTTTAAATCGAATTTAACGCTTTGTGTCAAAAATTACCACTCCTACTCTTTGTTTATCCAAGATCACATGACTGCAATTAATTAGGAGCAATAGATTGTGTAGGGTATTACAAAACTAACAGGCGGGTGGGATCTCTCTCTCTCTCTCTCTCTCTCTCTCTCTCTCTCTCTCTCTCTATATATATATATATATATATATTAAACAAAAGGGGATTTTTATTACAAGAGTTCTTTGAGCGCCATGTGGCGAGCATAACTCTAAACGCTTTCTACAAATTTGAATTAAAAAATATTTACAAAACAACTTATTAGCGAATAGAATTATTCATAATAAAAATATTCAATTACAAAATTGTTTCAAAATTTCCAACTGAATTCGGGTTTATTCTCATCTAAATGGATTTTCTCTCATAGAATTAAAAAATATTTACCCAACAACTAATTGGCTAATAGAATTTCTAGCTGGATCTGGATTCCTAATTTGCAGAGTTTTTCTCACATCCTAATCATAATCAACGATTTTTTATTATAGAAATCCTCATCTAAATGGATTCTGATAGAAATTCTAATAATTATGAAATTAAATCTGTTCTTATATCCACACAGATTTTTTATATTCAAACGCCTCATTTTCTCTCAAATCATATTCTCCCTATCTTCTAACGCCTTGTCTCAGTGTTCTTACTCGACTTTTAAGCTTCTCCCCAACGCGGTCCATCCGGACGCCCATAATCCCGTCCAAATGCAAAGCACACAGACCAATTTCCGTCCGGATGCAAAACCTTCTGGTCCATTTTAGTTCGGACGCCCATAATTTTCGTCCGACGGACTTTCCACCACACTGCTATTCCGACTTTAAACGAGCATAACTCCTTCATTCGAACTCCGAATAGGATTATTTTTGTATTCAAATTGAAACTCCAAAAGTCTTCTTTCCAATGGTTCTAGCCTCATAGAAAAATGAATTTTGTACAAAACGTTATGACCAAAATAGTGAATATATGTCACTTTTCTTCACATATTTTTTGCATATTTTTGTCTGAACTTCTTTTTGAAACATTATTTTTCTTCACCGAACACGTCATGACATGTTTTAATTAATCCTTTAAATTACAAGGGACCGGGTCCCTACACATTCAACCTCATACACTGGCTAAGAGTTTGGTGGGATATTTTTATTGGCTCCTTGACTCCCTTAATTACATCGAAAAAATTATAAATGTTATGCAATGAGTGAAAAAAATTCAATGTTTGCACAACACTGTGAGAAAATAAAACATTATGTGAAAAGTTTTTAAAAAACATACAAAAGAAGAGCAAATTATATTACCTGGATTCATTTTCTCCTCTCCTTTCTCTCTCTAAACCAAAATTTGAACCCTAGAGCTGATTTTGGTGGTTCTTGGAGCATTCCTAACTCCATTAGAGTGGATTTCTTGCCTCTCTCCTGGTAGATATCCATTGGAGGCTTGAGCTTAGCGTTGGAAGCTCGTTTCTCATCGTTTGGTTGGAGGTTTCGGTCGATTGGTGCTTGTTTGGGTTTAATTCTAGTTGCTAGAGCTTCAAAAAGGTAGGATTTATGACTATCCTTGAGAATCTATGTGATATAAGTTGTATATTTAAAAATATAAACATGAAAGCATGAAAATGATGTTTGAAACCCTAGGCTTGGGTTTGATGGTGGATTTGAACAATTCTTAAACTTGTGAATGATTTAGGACGTATTTAAATCATTATTGTGATTAGATATGGTTGGATTTGAAAAATGAGAGGTTAGGGCTTGGTTCTGGGGTTAATTCCTGAAAAATTGGGGTTTTTGAGATTAAAGGATTAAATGATGAATTTAATGAATAATTTAGTCAATTTGGGGTTGTGGGAACCTTTAATTTGTGTTTTGAAATGTTAGGATTTGATTATTGTCAAAATCATGAAAAATTTAGAGTTTTGGGGTCATTGGACCCGAATGGTAAAATTGGTTGAAATTTTGAGAAATTGGGACTTACTTAATAAATATGTTAATTTCATAAATCTTTGGAATTGATGAAAAAAATGTGTATCGTTGGGTTGAGAAGTTTGAATAAATTCTATGAATTGTGGGATGTGAATAATGGTGTGAGATATGGGGATTGATTGTATCTTCTTAAGATAATTCAAATATGAGAATGATAAAGTTATTTGAATTGTTGATAATTGAAACCTAAATGGTGTTGGGTTTGGCGAGAGGAACTGGGTTGACGCTTGGACTCATTTTGGCTTAAAATGTGAATGATCTAATTAAGGTACCGTATAAATGTGATGAATGATTATGTTTAGGCACGAGTTGCTCCTCAGTGAAAGACTAGAAACTTGCACAATGTAAGGTAGGCCCTTCCTTCGGCTTAATCTCCGTAAAAGCATGCTCTTGAACTGCCCACCTATTGATGTTTCTGAGAGAAATAAAAAATGTATGCTTTTCGTGTCGGGCTATAGAATGGATATTTATCCATTGGGCCTCACGTGGCCCGCTGGTGATAAATATGCCTGGGTCTCTAGGCGCTATCCGGCGTTGGTACTTAATTAAATCAATTAATGAAATTGGGCTGGTAAAACCATTCGACGTAATTCATGTGTTTGAGAATCGAGAAACCTTAATAATGGTTGTGGTTTGGAAATGAAAAAAAATAAAAATAGATGAAATGAAATGAAATGGGGAGTCATGGTAACCGTGTTGGATTTGAGATGACGGAACTAAAAGATTAACTACGGCGTGTGTTGATTCTTTTCTGGTAAGAAAAGAAAATCGATTATGTGAATGAAGATTTGCTAGACAAGTGAATTTGGTTTTGGGTTTAAACTTGTTGTGCATTCACATAATCATCCTCTCATATCATGCATTGATTCATTTATAGTCTATTTTCTACGAGTCTCGGCTCATGTTGTTTAATAACATTTCAGGTGATAGCTGAAGGAAGACCATGGATTGTAGAGTTCAATCGTGGAGACCTTCTATGTAATTCCTCCAAAAACATTAAATGTATATATATTTGGGTAAATGTATTTGTGGGTTAGAGTAACCAGTGTTGTAAGGTTCTAAGGCCATGGATTCATATTTTATATGCATGTAAGGACGCAGGTTTGTGTTTTGGTTTGAGGTCCTCGATTCTGATGTAATATTAAGATTTTAAAACGTTAGTTTCTCAAGTGTTTGAGTTGAAAGGGATTATTTTTCATTCAAATGTATGTTTTGTCTTCGATTATTGCTTGTGACAGATATGCGAGTTAAGTGCAAGCGAGCTAAAGAGTATTAAGAGAATGTGGTTTAGGAGTGAGTCACATGGAATTTGCCTTTGAAACTTTTTCGTAAGGTGGTGTTAGGTACAAGAGGGAGGTCTTGGTTTAGTGGTGTTGGTGAGAAATTGTAGAAATTTGTGTGGTCACCATCTGAGTGGAGCATGGATATACGTATGGTACATATGTAAAGGTAAGACGTGGGTGCATATGTCTGTGTTGATGAACAGAGTGGTTGAGGACAACCTAGAGTTTAATAACCAAGTGTGGAATGATGTGAATACGAAGGTCAGATGTATAGGTTATAAGCATGGGTTAATGATGGATGTGATTAGTAGCGATTGATGAAAGGTTGGATAATCATTGGAGAGTCACGGAGTTGATCATAAAACGTGGATTTACATGTATGCGTGATAATGCAACATATGGTGTGGTTGGATTCGTGTAGGTAAGTATGTATCTGTGGAACGTGCTGCCTATATAGCGTATTTAACCGAAGTGGCTCGTTGAGTTCATGTAACTGTATTGATCTTAATAGATATGGGGCCAGGGTGGTAATCTCGATGATGTGGAGTTTTGGCCTTGACAATGATGCGACACCTAGCTTTTTCGCGAGATGCGAGTTGAGGATCTCGTTGAGGTTTGGTAGAGGATAAAGGTTTAGATGAAATGTTTGCAGATCCTGAGAATAAAATGTGTTCGTTGGAGTTTCTGATGAGTTGAGTGAGTTCCTTTATCTGAAAATAGATGTTTTTTGCCTCAGCTCGGGAATGAGTATCTCCTCAGCTTTGGTGATGGTGTTTCTGATGTACGTAGAAAGATGATATGGCTTCAAGTCTGTAGTCATCAGTTGGTTTCGAAAGCTTGAACAAGATTTTGGGTACGACGTGCATGAATCCTTGTGACCAATGTCAAGGTTTGACAACGTGTGTCTGGACTTACGGGAGTAGTCCACATTGTGCATTTTCATATAAGGATGAGCTAGTTTGCAGTAGTTCAGACGAGAGTCATGATCCTTACAGGCAAAAAGTGGAAAGCTCTTGAAACCAATTCTGGTTGTAGATTAGTTTCGTGCTATGCTTTTGATCTCTTGTGTTGGTCGCGTTCGGTGTGGCTTGCGTTTCGATACCTTGGTGGTGTGAGTTAGATCTCGACCCGATGATGTTTTCATAACCTCAGTGTTAGTGAGACCTTTTCTACGGAGGCAATCGGTATGAATGTTTATCCTTCGGAAACATGTTTGTGTTGTGAGACGTCATTCTTGGGGAGATTGTGAGCAGTTGACGGCAAGGCAGTTGACTCAGGTTCTAGTGTTAAATTTCGTTGATGAAGTTTCCTAAGTGAGGGTGATTGTAGGGACCCAATCCCTTATAATTTAAAAGGATTAATTAAAACATGTCATGACGTGAAAATAATGTTTCAAAAAGAAGTTCGGACAAAAATATGCGAAAAATGTGTGAAGAAAAGTGACATGCCTTCACTATTTTGATCATAACTTTTTGTACAAAATGAATTTTGTTATGAGGCTAGAACCATTGGAAATTTGACTTTCGGGACTTCAGTTTGAACACAAGAGTGATCCTATTCGGAGTTCGAATTAAGGACATATGCACGTTTAAAGTCGGGACAAGAGTATAGTGGAAAGTGCATCCGGACGAAAATTATGGGCATCCGTACAGAAATGGACTAGAAGGTTTTGCGTTCGGATCGCGTCCGAATGGAAATTGGTCTGTGTACTTTGTGCCCATACGGGATTATGGCTGTCCGGACGGACCGCGTTGGGGAGAAGCTTAAAAGTCGGGTTTAAGGCCTTTTCTCATCATTTTCTCCTCTCATCTCTCTCTTTAAACCAAAATTTGAACCCTATAGTTGATTTTGGTGGTTCTTGGAGCATTCCTAGCTCCATTAGAGTGGATTTCTTGCCTCTCTCCCAGTGGATATCCATTGGAGGCTTGAGCTTGGCATTGGAATCTCGTTTCTCACCGCTTAGTTGGAGGTTTCGGTCGATTGGACACTGTTCAGATTTGATTCTAGTTGCTAGAGCTTCAAGAGGTAAGATCTATGACTATCCTTGAAATCTATGTGATATGAGTTGTATGTTTGAAAATATATACATGAAAGCATGAAAATAATGTTTGAAACCCTAGGCTTGGGTTTGATGGTGGATTTGAACAAATCTTGAACTTGTGAATGATTTAGGATGTCTTTAAATCATTATTGTGGTTAGATATAGTTGGATTTGAAAAATGAAAAGTTAGAGTTTAGTTTTGGAGTTAATCCATGAACAATGGGAGGTTTTTGAGATTAATGGATTACATGATGAAATTAATAAACATTTTAGTCAATTTGGGGATGTGGGAACCTTTAATTTGTGTTTTGAAATGTTAGGGTATGATTATTGTCAAAATCATGAAAAATTGAGGGTTTTGTGGTCGTTGGACCCGAATGGTGAAATTAGTTGAAATTTTGAGAAATTATGACTTATTTCATAAATATATTGTCACGACCCAAACTCCGAGCCACGTGAAACACCCATAAACAACAAACATGATACCCAACCGAGAATACACTCTCAAAATGAACATACGTGCATTGTATAAAAACGTCAAACAACATACATTACAAGGCTCCAACGCTGAGAAAATATGTTACAACATACATGTAACAAAACTAACAAAAAGGAAGACTACACTCTTCCACCTCCTCCGGCACCTCCAGATCAACCAGCGTGACCGGTACCTGAAGAAAAACAAATCCAACACCGTGAGCTAAGGCTCAACAGAAACTAGACAAGCATGTAGTATAAACAAAACATGTTAGGAAACCGAAGTGCAGGTTTAAACTCTCTTTCAAGTCTTGAAAATAGTTTTCACATGCAAACGGGAAAGCGAGAATACAAACCATGTTTTGACTTACTCACAAGAGCCTGAAAACAGTTGAAGATGGTTTTTAGAGCGCGATTCACACAACTCTTAAAAACAGTTTGAAAATTGGTCTATCCTTCCCATGATGCAGTAATTGCAATCCATGATACATGCAACTGGCCCTCACACGTCGTAACCACAGCCCTAATGCTGAAATAAAGACCCGTATATAAACATACATTCCGGGGATAAAACCGTATACTTTGAGGTAAAATCATAGACCAAACCACGGGGTAAAACCGTACACCACAGGATAAGACCACACACCACGGAATAAAATCGTAACCAGACCACGGGATAAAACCGTATACTTTATCGTAAGCCACGGGGTGGAACCGCCGACCACGGATTATACCACGGGATAAAATCGCATGCCACGGGATAAGACCGCATACCACGGGATAACACCGCAAATTACAGGATAATACTGAAATTACGAGATAACACCGAACATTCCTATGCATAACCTAATCAGGATTTAAATGCATATAACATACCACATACACCACATGAATGTGCCCCACAAGTCCGTCACATCCATGCCTAATAAAACTCTGAGTTCTACAGTATGCAACCACGGTACACATAAGATATCATGCCATGTAATCCATACATGAATAAACAGTTATAAATGCACATAACCATATAACCCGACTAGACATCACAAACCACATACCCGTCATTCGATACCCGAACAACCCGTCCACAAATCGGGACCTGTCCACACACAGGGACAACCAACACCTAATCTGGAGATCAACACTTGAACCTCCCACGAGACGATCCTCACCAGAACCCCACCTTAAACCAAACCACGAACCCACACGTCGCGCACATAACCAGCACTCACACAACCGTGCCACAAACCCTAAACCAACCATGCGTGTCACACCCGAGGACGGCATCACATAAACACGCGAGGTCACCGCACGGCTCTTGAAACCACAACACCAGTAACCAAAGGCCAAAAAGGAATCCACAGGTATTTGAATCGATCAATTCTCATAAATCAATCAATTGAATACCATAAGACGCCAATCGAAAATCAAAACTCAACCACAGAACCACCAAAACACACCCCATCACTTCAGTCGACCGAACCAAGCCCCCAGTCGACCGAAGACCACACTGGAAAACCAAAAACGCCTCAATGCATGGTTCAGTCGACTGAACCCATAGGTTCGATCGACCAAACCCCAAAACGATGATCCAGTCGACTGAACCCATAGGTTTGGTCGACTGAACTCACCCAGAAACCGTTTTTAAGCTACGAGTTCAACCCTCCAAATCTCGAATCGAAGCCTCCAAACTCCAAATCAATACCCTTGAACATCCACATGCCTAGGCCTAACACCAAGACCCTAAAAGAAACTCCTGACACCCGATTCCACCCACCGAAATCGACAAAACTCGATTTTAAACCCGAAAACCTAACTTGATTCAAACTCAGATCTACAACAAGCCAATCAGTAAAAAGACACCCGATAACCCATAGCACCGTTATAACACATACAGGTCTAGAATCCTACCTCGGTGAGTTTAAAACTCGACGCCTCGAACCACGTGCAAAATCGAGCTACGTCGAAATCAAATTCTGACCGGATGGTTGCGTAGCCCACGACGCCAAAAGCAAGGATCCGCTGTTGAATCGTTGAAAATTGAGCCCCAAGCCCCGGGCCCCCGAGAACTTAGAGAGAAGGCAGAGAGAAAAACGGAAAATTTAGGAGTTAAGTTTTGAAAAATATCTTTATGAAAATATATAACCCCAGATATTTATAGGCTTCCAAAATATCTTTTTTTTAAAATTTTTTTGAGAATTGTGTCACAACGGCCCACGGCCTCAGAAACCTACCCCGCATACGTATCTAAACCCGATCATGCATCAAAAGCAGTAAAAACATGCTCAAACGAAAACACGTATTGCGCGTCCAAAAACGCCGAAAAAGAAAACGGGTCAGGGTCTCACATATATTAATTTCATAAATCTTTGGAATTGATGAAAAAAAGGTGTATCGTTAGATTGAGAACTTTGCATAAATTCTATGAATTGTGGGATGTGAATAATGGTGTGAGATATGGAAATTGATTGTATCTTCCCAAGTTAATTCAAATATGAGAATGATAAAGTTATTTGAATTGTTGATAATTGAAATCTTAATGGTGTTAGGTTTGGCAAAAGGAATCGAATTGTCGGTTGGATTCGTTTTAGCTTAAAATGTGAATGATCTAATTAAGGTACCGCATAAATGTGATGAATGATTAAGTTTGGGAACGAGTTGCTCCTCGGTGAAATACCGAAAACTTGCGCAATGTAAGGTAGGTCCTTTCTTCGGGTTAATCCCCGTAAAAGCGTGCTCTTGGGTGGCCCACCCATCGATGTTTCTGAGAGAAATAAAAAATGTGTGCTTTCTGTGTCGGGCTATAGAATGGGTATTTATCCATTGGGCCTCGCGTGGCCCGGTGGCGATAAATACGCCTGGGTCTATAGGCGTCGTCTGGCATTGGTACTTAATTAAATCTATGAATGAAATTGGATTGGTAAAACCATTTGGCGTAATTGATGTATTTGAGAACCAAGAAACCTTGATAATGGTTGTGGTTTGGAAAAGAAATGAAATGAAATGGGGAGTAATAGTAACCGTGTTGGGTTTGAGATGACGGAACTGAAAGATTAACTACGGCGCGTGTTGATTCTTTGTGGTAAGAAAAGAAAACCGGTTATGTGAATGAAGATTTGCTAGACAAGTGAATTTGGTTTTGGGCTTAAACTTGTGCATTCACATAATCATCCTCGCATATCATGGATTGATTCATTTATAGTCTATTTTCTATGAGCCTCGACTGATGTTGTTTAATAACATTTCAGGTGATAGTTGAAGGAAAACCATGGATTGTAGAGTTCGGTCATGGAGACCTTCTATGTAATTCCTCCGAAAACATTGAATGTATATATATTTGGATAAATGTATTTGTGGGTTGGAGTAACATGTGTTGTAAGGCCTTAAGGACATGGATTCATATTTTGTAAGGATGTGATGACGCGGGTTTGTGTTGTGGTTTGAGGTCCTCGGTTCAGATGTAATATTAAAATTTTAAAACGTTGGTTTTTCAAGTATTTAAGTTGAAAGGGGTTATTTTTCATTCAAATGTATGTTTTGTCCCACTTTTTAGCTTGTTCAGAATTTTGGTGTTGTTTTAAAAATGGGGTTTGTAGACTTTTCACTTGGGCATCCTTGGGTATAACATGGCATATTTTGGAAATTGTTTTACAAATAAAACTCCTATTTTTATCAGAATTTTATCTTTCGCTTAGGTTTACTGTTTTAGAAATCGGGGCATTACAAAACGGATTGGTGTTTGTAGGGTCCTATTTAGAATAAATAAATAATAAACAATTGTGGAGAAGCGAATTTTGCAAAGTAGTCAGAAACACAGAACGAGGAGAGATCAGGTTAGGTGAAGGAGAAGGCTGATTGAGTTTGGAGTATTGACAGTATGAACAAGTATCGGGTGATATGAATTATTATTCCCAAGAGCACGATCATCTCTCCTATTTATAACCCTTTGATGGGGCTATTAGGATTAGAATGAGACTCTAAGAGATTTAATTGAATCAGAAGAGGTAATCTCTGGGATCAAGAGATAAGATCCACAAATTAACCATTTTTCGGAGAATCAGTGTTCTACTCAAACTCAACTAGGTCGGCGGCCATCGGGCACCCTATGAATTCCCGACCCATTCAAGTCAAGTAGTCTACCCACTTGGGTCGAGTGACTCAGGAGTCACTCGAGTAACTCGAGTGGGTGGGTCATGTGGCTCGACAAATCATTTTCTTAGCCACCAAGCCACATGTCTCCCAATGCCCCGTGTAGAATTTTACTGCTATTATCTTCATTGTCTCTGGGACACTTTCGATTTTTAGAGAAATCTATGTTGATATAGCCTGCGCTATATACATTTGGCTTTGTTCAGTCTATGTTGTGCCACATAGTCTGTATTATATCATTACAATAAGGTAGTCAGAACTACGTTTATAGTTTGTGCTGTCTTCATAACCTGTCTCGTGGTGATAATACAGTATATGCTGTCTTCATGATTTGTGCCGTGGCAATATAGTAGTAGTCAGGACTACTGTCATAGTCTGTGCTATGCTTCACAGTCTGTACTGTGGAATGTCTTCATTCATAGTCAAGGCTATACTTCATAGTCAGTGCTATAGAATGCCATGTGCCTCTGCACATGAACGACCCTATTGGGTAACCGAACCACTGGTGACCCCAATAGCTCAGATCCAAGTCGCTCGAATAGGTTAAATCTAGGTCTCTTCGTGACTTAAAGTAATTTTAGAGCAGCATACCCCTTTTCTGTTCTTCTGGTGGTTGAACTGACAACTTTAGCTAGCCGAGCTGTTAGGGATCCCAACAGCTCGGATCTTCATTAATTTGAGCAGGTTCGATATGGGTCTTCGCGAGGTTCGAGGCACGTGGAGCGCGACTCTTCGTCGAAATGACGTTTTAAACTCACTGAGTACTTCAAGCCATTCGAGCGACTCAACTCGAGTAGCTCGGGTAGGAGTTGGTTATGGAATGCCTTGCATTCCTAACTTGCTTGGGCCGTGTTCCCTACTCGAACCGTTTAGATTGGCTTGGGGTTGTTGATTCTCATTTTCTCTTCCTCAGCTTGATAAATTCGAAAATGTTGCTCATGACTTGGGTTACTTGAATTACCCCGCTTTCCCTCAATTCCGGTGCACACATTCTCTTTTGGGATTTTCATCCTTCTTTGTTTCCTTGGCATTTCGGCATAACGACCTGGATTGAGTAACTTCGAATCCTCCATTCGTTTGGATTCATTGATATCACAACAGGATCTCTCAATTAGGCCTATCTACAGTGTCCATTGATTTTTTTGCTATATTTTTGTTTTGGACAAAGTCTTCAGTTGATCCGTTGCTCTAATAATCACATTCGCCAGGCTTTGAGTTGATCCAACAATTACAAGATTTAGTAGTGGTTTGATTTTGCATAATATGGAAAATCTCAGTAACAATTATGAGGTGCGCCTATTTGGTTTTTTGAATCAGTTGTATAATGGTGGGTCTTCCATTCTCAATAGTGTTGTTCTATTTAATTATGAAATGTATTTTTTTATTGTTTGTTTATGTTTTTCAAGAGATAGAACATAGCTTGATTAGGATTTAAATGGCTTTAATCGTCGTATAACTGTTTATCCAGATGTCTAAATTAAATATTTGATTTTAAGTTTAGCTTTTTTAGAAATAAAAAGAATAAAAAAGAAGTTAAATTATTTGGGATAATTCTGTTATGGTAGATATTTTTTTGTTCTATGTTAAATGTCTAATTAGTCATTAATTTTTATGTTTTTAAGTTGTAGTTTTTGAGTAGTTTTTGAATAATGACACTGAATCTTTTGCTTTGTGAGTAGAGTTGGCTTTTTAATTAAGAATATTATAACTATTTTATTCCACAAAATATTTTAAGTGCTCGAATGTCTATAGTTTTTTTTTTTTAAGGAAAAGAAATAAAAAAAAATCAACGAACGTTTTAGATATGCCAAAAAATTTAGCTTAAAAGTTAATTTTTTTATAAAAAAAATATTTAACTTTTTAGAGATGCCAAACATAGGCTTAGCATTCATTATATATTTTTTTTCAACAAGGCTATGAGATGTACATATTTTTTGTGTTATTTATTTATTTTACTAATAACTTTTCATATCTTTGTCCATTATCTAATTATTTGTTGTTTGGTAGTATTGGCCAACAGGAGAATCGCATTTATAAAAAAACAGTTCAATATTCATTTTCGTCCACATGTACAATATTATATTATATGGCCATGGCTTTTTTTATTTGATGATCTTTCTCTCCCAGTATATAATTAGTATTTAATTTTTATTTTTTTTGTATGGCATAAATATTATTTCTATTTGATCAACTTCATAGATTTAACAAATAAGGTGAAATGAATCATCTTTTTGTTTGATTGTGATAACATACAGGTATGCATTTATCTAAAATAATACATTTTTTGTTCAAATTGTAAAAACAAAATTCAATATTATTTATTTTTTGTTCGAATAAAAAATTTAATATTATTTGTTAATATCTAAATTCATTTCTTATTTTCTCGAACAAGAAATTCAATATTATTTGTTTTCTTTTGTTTTAATTTTAAAAGGATTAAAATAAGAATTTATACTAATTGAATTATAACATATAATATATCTATACTATTATATAAAATATATCATATAATTAGTGAATCTTTAATTCTTTAAGTACTATTCTAATTTTATTAAAATTTATAATATATTATATTAAAAAATTATGTGGCACAATCAGATTAATCCAAATTACTATACTCTCAAATTTTAAAACTTATCATGAGATAATCTTTTCATTTTAAAATTTTGAAATTTATCTTGATATGGTCTTATCTCAATAAATTCTTAAATTTATTCTTTATAAATTTAATTATTATTATTTAAAATTAATTTTAAAATTTACCCTGATATGACTTATTTTAATCTTTTAAAATTTACATTGATACGATCTTATCCTCATAAAATTAATTGTTATCTTCTCAAACTACTTTTGATATTTATCATGATATAATTTCTTTAAAATTTTAAAATTTATCCTAACATAATCTTAGCCTAATAAATTCTAAATTTATTCCTAATGAAATCTTAAATTAATTAATTACTTTAGATCTATCCGGATGGAGTCTAATCTTAATTTACATCATTTTTTATTTTTATTATTTTTTAAGATTGTTGCTTGAAAAAAATTTAATTATAAATTTTTTAAGTCATGCATAACAAGAGTTTACTGCTAGTATTATATATGGAAATTAAACTAGGTTTCTAATCATCCCGTCTTAAATTAATGAAAGCCTGATTGAGAATAATCATATAAATTAATGAACAGTTCTAATTTATGAGAAAGGCAACATGGTGGAATGTGGATGTTGGTTGTGGCCATCCAATAATTGATCTCTCTTTAAGAGATGTCTCTCTCTTTAAAGTTTAATCATGCCGACCCCACTTTTTTCTTTTTAAAAAAAAAAATTTCCTATTTCCACCATTTAGAAAGATATTATTAATTGTGGTGTTTGCACTTTTTCCTATATGTAGGAGTATCGGCCTATTCTTCGATATATAAATATAAGTAATTTTTTTAAATATAAAAATAAAAAATTAATTTTTTATTTTTTTATTTAAATTGAATAGTATTATCTTTTTATAACATTGATTGTAATAATTATATATAATAATTATATTAATAGTAAATAAGTTATTTAACATGTATACTTTGGGAATTTAGAGCACGATAGTTCCACCCACAAGCCTATTGAATTATACATAAGCCACACAAGAAGAAACGAGCATGAGAAACAACTACAAAACACGGTGCACAAGATTTACGTGGTTCGACAATTGTGCCCACATCAACGGACCCATATTTTTCACTATTTTTTAGAGAAATCGGGTTATAATGATGTATATATGTCTTACTAAGGTTCAGAACGAAAGCCTATTTATATATGTTCAAAAAGAAACAAATATTAGGGCTAAAACACGCAACAATCTGCTGAATTCTATCGACATTCTATTTTATATGTGCAAGAGAGAAGATATTTTTAAATAAACACACTTGTTTTATTATATGGATAACTGTAATTACTTGAATTCGTTTCATTTTGAACTCATTAATTTCAGTCGACATTCTATTTCTATCTAACATCATTCCAGTAATCTTATCGCAATCAGTAGTTTTTCATCAAGAAACGGGAAGTGGCCGAGTAGGGGGTGGGGCCGGCCATACGGGACAAAAGCTTCTCCTTTTATTTAAACACGACCTTCGCATGGGAAACAATTTTTCTTTAATTTCATTTTTTTTAACAATAAGTAGAGGTGTCCAGATTCTGTTCATTAATAACGCTACTGCACTGAAAATCTTTTATTCTATTTATTATGGAGGTAATATATGTATATATATATGTGTGTGTGTGTGTGTGTGTGTGCACGTTGTAAAACGGATGACACAATCAGAACCAATCGAATTTATTCAAACCTAATGATTCTAAACAGAATCACGAACCGAACTTCTCGTTGCCAAACTCACTGGGTGCTGCACTTGCTGTTCTCGAACTCTTGCAAGATGAAGAACACCGTTAGTGCTTTCTGGCCTAGTCTGACCGGAAAGCACTCTAACGTTCAAGTTAAAATTCTCTTTGAGAAGTTTCTAATCAAGAACTGAATTGGAATTGCGTACCTAGGGGTACAGAGCACCTCTCTTTTTTATAGGGGTTGAAACCAGGGAGGCACAGTCCTCTTGAGACTCTGCCTCTTATCCCTTATCCCTGAGTTATCAGGGATTCTGCCTTATCATTTTGCATTCCGGTTTGCTTTAGGTTGCTTTTACTCCATCTCCTGAACTTTCATAATGGGACTAGAGTCTCCCTAAGTTCTCTTAACCCAGGGCTTATTAAGTCAAACTGGCTACATCGTGGGCTGCCCCTTTCTGGGGTGGCTCGAACTTGTCGTGGGCCGAATTGATAGTGGGCTAGCCCTTTAAGGCAGCCTTAGACCTATTTGCTTTGAGCTGGGCTCTGAGCCTTTGATTTTATCCGCCCTCAACTACCCCCCAGCTCTGGTCTTTTCTTGGCCGAGGAGCTTAGTGAAGAGTAAGAGCTTTTTGTAAGCCATTTATTCGGTGAGCGAACTGTGTTTTGTTCGGCACATGCATTGGGGTTGACAGCCATCATAGGCTCCTCTATTCGGATGATATTTGCCCGAGGTATTCTAGTTTGGTATCCGGTTACTACTTTGATCACCCTTTCTTCTCCCTATGTTCGGTGTTCGGATGGCGTTTGGGTGCTTGTATACCTTGGCATTCCTTCTTAATTGACAGCTAAATCTTGAGCCACCAAATGATGACACGGCGGGCTCAGATTGGCGCCTGAAAGGGCATGCGCCGTTCCAGTAACCAACGCATGCTTTTAACTCTTACAGCACATTAATGCGCCTGTCTTTTCAATATGACTGGTATAAAAACCCGTTTAGGTGTCATCTTTCCTTTTTCCTGCCACCGTTTTCTCTCATTTCAAATTCTCAGACTTTCCCTTGCAATTTTCGGCGAGAAAAAACCCAAAAACCAGCGTGTTTGTTGGCTTTAGGATCGTCTTCATTGAGTAAGCTTCTTGTTTTGCTGTCTTTCTCTTTGCCTTGAGGCGGGTTTGCTCCTTTTTGCTTTTTATTTTTTCTCAACTCTTTCTTTCCCATTTTTTCGTCCCAATGGACAAACTCCGAAAGTTAGTATTGACGCCGGAGGTGATGTGCACTTTTCGGCGTCAATACAACGTCCCAGATAACATTGAGATTACTCTGGCTAGTCTTGGTGACTCTCGTGAGGGAAACTAGGAAAAGCTTCCCCTTCCACTAGTAGTTATAATGGAAGGGAGAGTTCGGTTCCCAATTGACACGCTCCTTTGGAGAGTTCTTCAGCATTACCTAGTAAGCCCCATGTAAGTTTCTTCCATTGTCTTCAGAGTGGTCATGGGGGTTATAGAACTGAACCGTATTCTGGGTACCAATCTTAGTATATGAGATATAGTTTATTGCTACAACATGGTCAAGCACTCAATTGGGTCGTACTACCTCAAAGCAAAAAGGGCAGCCGAGAAGCTTATCATCAAATTGTCGGTCTCCGATAAAGATGTCGATGACGACTTTCTTTACATTACGGGAAACTTTGAGTTCGGTCCCGGGGAAGAGCATGACATCTTCACTATTCCCCCAAAAGAATGGACTTAGCCTTGGTAATTTTTACCCATGCTACTTGTTTGTTGTTATGCATCATCTAGCTCATTATTGATTTGTATTTCTGAACTCTCATGGTTTCCCTTTTTCGGTGCAGATGCCATCACCGATAACCCAGCTCATGGTCCGCTGCCCAGCGTCCACCTCGAAGATTTGAAAAAGGTGTGGGCTTACAAAGGTCTGCCCGAGCAGAGAAGATTGGGCCGAGTTGCTCACATCCTGTTGAAGTACATACAAACATATCGGAGCTTCATCAGGCCAAATACTTCCTGTGTTCGGGTAGTTGCTGAGGCCTCTGCACAAGTCGGCACTCCTGAACTAGTTGTATTTCCATTCACCAGGGTAGAGAGATAGGTGACTATCGCTCAACCGTCTTTCATTGTTGACGAACCCGGTCGCTTAAGTTCGGGGTATACTATTTCAATTTCCTCTTCCTCTTCCTCTTCCTCTTCCTCTTCTTTGGCAAACTCATTTGATCTTGCCAATATTGAGAGGATGGCCAAGAGAAAGGTTCCAACTGCCAACCTTTCGGAGCTCCTTACACTTGGGGGCCCCAAAGAGAGTCGCTGAGCAAAAGCCACTGACCTCGCTGCCAAACTATCCATGCTGGCCATGGAGGGAACTGTTCCAGCTTAAGCCCCGAAGAGGCTGAAGAAGGCGGGGGACATGACCGAGAAAGAGAAAGAGAAGGAGAAAGAGAAGGAAAAAGTGAAGGCGAAGGGAAAAAAGGTGACGAATGTTGAGGGTGGTCCTAAGCCGTGGACCCCGCTTCTGTCAAAAGGGGGTTACCCCATAAATATGGAAGACAAAGCAGTGTCCTCGGACAATGCCTACGGGCTGAGCCAGGTCCTACTTCTTCTTATGGACATGGAGTAGGTCCGCAAGTTTCCTAACGAGAAACTGGTGAAGTCCACTATTCGTCATTCCATCCATGTATCCTTCTATCTAACTTCTTTTATTTCTTTTCTTGCAACTTTCATCTTCCCTTCTTTTTTGATCGGTGAATTCCTCATTTCGTTAGGGTCTTCAACATCTAATGGCAATGGTGGAGAACGTGGAAGCGCAGGAGGCCGAGCTCACCAAACTCTGCCAAGCGAACTTTAACTATTTGAAGCTGATTGGCAAGCTAGGGAGCAGTCTTCGAGAAAAGATGAAGATTGCTGATGCAGCTCGGGCCAGGATCTCCGAGCTAGAAATAAAAGAAATTTCCTTGGAGAGGCATTTGAAAGAGAAGGAAGATAACCTTCTTGCCACCTAGGCTTTGCTCGGGAAGACGCAAGCTGAGGTAACCTTGGCCCAAGAGAAGGGTTATGCTGAGGACGTGGCAGACACCACAGAAGATTACAAGGAGTAGGTTCTCAAACTTCAGGACATCATTTATGCCGCTGCCAACAAGGATGCCCTAGAAGCTGTTGGGGTCGAGGCATCCTCCCCCCTCTACACTGAGATCTGCTTGCCAAGCAAGCTAGTGGAAGAAGAGGAAGAAGAAGAGGTTGCTGTAACCGGAGTAGGAGAAGAAGAAGGGGCTATTGTGGCTGAGGCCGGTAAAGGAGGAGGTGGTGGCAATGCTAAACAAACCACTACCGCCACCGTTGCCGAGGAGGTGGACACTCCCGTGGAGACCACCGAAGATTTCCTTGCTGCCCCATGAGGGTGTTTGTCTTCTTCTTTTCCTTTCTTTTCTTTTTTTTAAAGTTATGTCCCTCCTATTTAGGGCATTTTCTTGTAGCTTTGAGAGTCTATGCCCCTCTTTATTAATGCAATCCTTCTTTTGACTTCTTGGTCCTGCACTGTCTCTCATGCAAACATTTGGGCTTTACCTTTTTAGACTTAGTCATTTTATATTGTCTTTCAAACATAGCCTTTTAGGCTTTTTCCTTCCTAAGTTTGAGCTTCATACTAGGGGCTAAATTAGTTCGGATAACCTTCGAACTTAGCCTTTTTAGGCTTTTCTTCCTTAACATGGGATTAAACATCCATATTAAAGGCTAAATTAGTTCGGATAACCTTTGAACTTACCCTTTTTAGGCTTTTTCTTCCCAAGTATGGGATTAACTTTCATACTAGGGACTAAATTAATTCGAATAACCTTTGAACTTTTCCTTTTTAGGCTTTTTCTTCCCAAGTATGGGATTAACCTCCATACTAGGGGCTTCCCAAGTATGAGATTAACCTCCATACTAGGGAAAAATTAATTCGAATAAACTTTGAACTTAGCCTTTTTAGGCTTTTTCTTCCCAAGTATGAGATTAACCACCTCCATACTAGGGGTTAAATTAGTTTGGATAACCTTTGAACTTAGCCTTTTTAATCTTTTCTTCCCAAGTATGGGATTAACCTCCATACTAGAGGCTAAATTAGATCGGATAACTTTCGAACTTAGCATTTTTAGACTTTTCTTCCTTAACATAGGATTAAACATCCATATTAAGGGCTAAATTAGTTTGGATAACCTTCGAACTTATTAACTGGAGGGTATGGTACTTGATGTGCCGCCCAAGTTTTTGTGAAGAAGACTATTCGGTAAAAACTTTGTATTAGAAAGGAATACTTCAAAAGAAAAAACTCTTGCCGAGCAATGGCATTTTATTGTCAAACTGAAATTACAAAAAAATGAAAATATTGAAATAAAATTTGCACAAATTGTTTGCGTTCCATGTCCTATGGATGGCCCTTCCATTCATACCTTCTAAGTTATAAGCTCAAGTTTCTGCATTTGAAGTGACTTTGTAGGGACCTTCGCAGTTCCGCCCAAGCTTCCCATGAACAAGGTCTTTCATGTGACCGAGGACTTTTCTTAGGACTAGATCTTGTTGGATCAAGTGCTTACCATCTCACCAAAACCCGCAGGTAATGGTGAAGGCGCAACTTTATTTTCTTAAAGGGTCCAGCGCCAAGCGCCACATGTAGATTGCGACTCGGCTTTTACCCAGGGCCTTGGCCACGGCAAGATGCTGGCCCAAACCCTGGCCAACAATCCCCCCATCACCTGTCCACAAAACCTATAAACAGCATGGGTTACTTTAGGGAATCGAACCTGAGACCTTGCTCTGATACCAATTGTTGGATCAACCATTTACCATCTCACCAAAACCCACAGGTAGTGGTGAAGGCGCAACTTTATGGGAGTTCTTCCACCCATCTTTCCTTTGCAGCATCTAACCTCTTCTAAAGTCCATCAATGATGGTTTTATTCGTGGCGTTCACCTGCTCATTGCTCTATGGGTAGGATGGGGCAGAAAAGTAATTATTAATGCCCAGGCCCGAGCAAAAGTTTTTAAATATTAAACTATCAAACTGAGTACCGTTGTCAGAAATAATTGCTCGGGGTATACCAAACCAAGTAGCAATATTCTTCCATGCGAACCTTTTGACATTAACATCTCTGATGGCCAAAGGTTCAGCTTCAACTCACTTAGTGAAGTAGTCTGTGGTAACAAGCAAGTATTTTCTCTTTCCTATGGCCCTTAGGAAGGGGCCCACTATGTCAAATCCCCACTGTGCAAAGGATCATGGGTTTGTCAGTGGTGAAAGGTCTATGGAGGACACATGTCTATTCAGACTGAACCTTTGGCACTTCTTGCACTTCTGGACGTACTGCTCCGCATCTTTCTACATGTAGGGCCACTAATAACCCTGAGAGATTGTTCGATGGTTCAGGAACCTCTCACTTGTATGGTTGCCACAAATCCTTTCATGAATTTCAAACAAAAGATCCTGAACTTTGTTCGGATGCACGCAAAATAGGTAGGGGCCTGTGAAGGACTTCTTGTAAAGATTCCCTGAACTCGAGACCCAAAACTAGGCTGGCTTTCTTCGTATTTCCTGAGCTTCCTTTTGGTCAGATGGAAGCTCATCCTTGGTCAAATAGTTCTTTATGAGATCCATCTAGCTTAGTCCCCACTCCGAGCAGAAGGCTTGCTTCTTTTCGTTGGTGACCGTGCTGGGTTGCTGTAGGATTTCCATGGTAATTACTCTTTTTTCTTTGGAGTTTACTGCTGATGCGAGGCATGCCAAAGAATCTGCATGTTTATTTTCTTTGGACGAGAGCTAGGTGATCTCATAATATGGGATGCCCTTGGCTAGTTGCTGAGCCAGCCAAACATATGCCTGCATTCAATCATCCCTAGCTACATATTCACCCTTGAACTGGTTAACGACCAGTTGTGAATCATAGTAGATCTTGACTTTTTGGGACCTCAATTCTTTAACATCCCAGAGTCTGGCTAGGAGGGCTTCGTATTCTGCCTCATTGTTTGTGGCTTGAATGTCAAGATGAACTGCTCTCTTTATGAGGACTCCTTTGGGGTTATAAAGCACAATTCCTGCCCCTGCTCCCTTGTTGTATGACAAATCATCAACATATAATTTCCATGTGATATCTGATTTTCCTTTTTCTTGAATAACTTACTCGGTGTCCTGCCTCCAATGTCAACCGAACACTCTTCCTGGCTGAACTCAGCAATGAAGTCGGCCAAAACCTGGCCTTTTATGATTGTCCTTGGGGAGAATGTTATGTCATGCTCCCCGAGCTCTACAGCCCATCTCGCAAGCCTTCTTGAGAAATCTGCCTTTCGGAGTAAGGCCTAGAGAAGGTATTCGGTAATTACCTTGATCAGATGAACTCTGAAGTAGTGAATCAACTTTTGTGACGCGGTAACAAGGGCTAAGGCCAGTTTCTCTAATGGCAAATATCTTGTCTCTGGATCGAGGAGCACCTTACTCACATAGTAAATAGGTATCTGGACCTTGTCTTCTATCCTCGATAGGATGGCGCTTATTACCCGGTCTGATACTAAGAGGTATAGGTAGAGCATCTCTCCACTTTTCGGTATTATCAACAGCGGTGGGGAGGAGAGATATTGCTTCAGCTCGGAAAGGGCTTGCTCACTCTCTTCATCCCATATGAATTGATTTGTCCTCTTCATTGCTTTAAAGAATGAGTAGTACTGATCAGATACTTGGCTAATGAACCGGTTGAATGTTGCTGCCATCCCAGCTAACTTCTGGATTTCTTTCAAATTTTGAGGGCTTTTTAGGTTCTGGATTGTTGCAATCTATTCAGGGTTCACTTCAATTCCCCTATGAGTCACTAAAAAGGTTAGGAATTTTCCAGAGCTTACACCAAAAGCACACTTGGAAGCGTTGAGTCTTAGTTTGTATGCTTCTAAGATTTCGAAGGTCTTTTTTAGATCGTCCAGGTGCTTGTTCGGACACTTGGTTTTCACCACCATATCGTCAATATAAACTTCCACGATATTGTCGATCAAATTCCCACACATTTGAGTGGTAAGTCTCTGATATGTGGCACCTGCATTCTTTAGTCCGAATAGCATCACCCAATAACAATATATTCCCCGAGGAGTTATGAAGGCTGTTTTTTCCATATTCAGGGGGGTACATTGTTATCTAGTGGTACCCTCTATATGCATCAAGGAAGCTCATCCTCTTATGCCCCACCGCTGAATCAACAAGCTAGTTTATTCGGGAGAGAGAGAGAAGCAAACCTTTGGGCAAGCCTTGTTCAGGTCAATAAAACCAACGCATACACGCCACTTACCTTTGTTTTTCTTGACGACCACTGTATTAGCTAACCAGCTTGGATAATGAATCTCCTTGATTGCTTCTGCCTCTTTTAAGCGCTATATCTCCTCAATTACTGCTGCTGCGTGTTGTGGGGCAAACTTCCTGGGCTTTTGCATCACTGGCTTCTTCATGGGATTGATGTTTAGCTAGTGATTGATCAATTCGTGGTCTATCCCTAGCATCTCGTAGGGCGTCCATGTAAAAGTTTTTACCTCAGGATACTGTTCTCTGTCTTTCACCGTGGCTAGGAAGCATTGCTTTGCTGTGTGCTGATCTCTCTTGATCTCAACTACTTCCTTCTCCACCTAAAACTTGAGGGATTAGTGATAGATTAGGGCACAGTTCCAAAGATATGTATCCAAGTTCTACCAACTATAGCATTATAAGTGAAGGGTTGATTAACAACTAGAAACTCAATGTTTACCGTTGCAGGCCCTACTTTTACTCGAACAATTATTCTTTCGACTGGCCACACACGGTTGATAGTAAATGTGTAATCCCAAGAGGAGGGTGAATTGGATTTTTTTTAAAAAAATTGTTTAAATATTAACACAAGTGTAGATTTTAATTCACTTATCAACAAGATTCAAAACTTCTTTGTTTGAGGATTTAAAATGTAAGATTAGATTTTAATTCACAATATTTAAAACTTTCTTATTTGAAGATTAAAGTGCAAGTGTATTT
>JAULJZ010043350.1:0-14400 GCA_032270985.1 Heliamphora pulchella
CACGTAGCCCACTATACGCACGGATATTTTTCTTATTGGTTTCGGTAATTATTTAATTTAATTAGAATGCCGATTTTGCCATCGGAAACATTCAGGGATTAAATTAAATAATGAGGGGCGTTTTAGTCTTTTGGCACACCTAGGGATTTCTTCCTAAGTGACCGGCCCTAATTAGGGGTGGGGATTTGGTTTTATGGAAGATATATATCTCTTCCTTAATTTTAGAAAAGAGAATATATATTCTTATCATTATCTTTTATATATGTAGTAATAAATCACAAGGTGACTTTTAATATAAAAGAAAACCTAAAACCCTAATCTACACGCCACCAAGCCGCCGCCCCCTCTCTCTTTTGGCAAATTGATTTTTGCTTTTTTGAGACAAGTGTGAGAAGAAACCGAGAAAAAAAAGAACTCTTCAATCGAAATCGGTACCCACACACCGTGATCGTCGTAGTGTGTCCGGGACATACGTGAGAAAGTTGCGAGGTCGTCTTCAACGTATTCGGGACTTATTGAAACTTTTCGACAAATTTCATAAAGGTATAATGTTATTTAGATTGATATAGTTAGTTATTTTTATGAAAAACGCACACGTCGTTTTTTACGGTCACGGCGTCGGTTCAAAATTTTTTCTGCTCCAACAAGTGGAGCATAAGTGTGAGGGTCGAAGGGTGCTGGACGGCCATCTCCAACGTCGGGATCCAAAAAGTCAGCAATCTCGGCCTCAGCAGCAGCTGCTCGCGCCTCCTCAGCAACACGTCAGGAGGCAAGCTCCGCCTCGAGCATAAGGGCATACATCGCCGCAGTGGACTACGTGGAAGTGACCCCGCTAGCGGAGGGGTCCTGTCATGACCCCGAGTCATCATCCCCATGGACTTGACCCGCCATGAAGAAAAATGGGATCAAGAGCAGCAGAGTAAACATCGTGAAGCTGAAAGACAGAGAGGAACAAAGGGAAAAGCTTGAGAGAAGACAAGAAAGAATGGAGAGTTAGAGAGAGAGTGAAATGATGCAAATGGCCTGTGCTCGCGCGCTTTAAAGGGCTGTAGGCGCGCTCTAAGTTGGCGGTCGCCATCTCATGTGTGAGCGACCGCCATGTTTCCCAAACGTCACACGGCGGCCGCCATGTTATAGGGATTTCTAGTGTGCGATCGCCGTGTCAGATGGATTTAGTCTAGGCGGCCGCCAGTTTGTCAACCGTTATATCATTCCCATCACAGCGATCACCAACTCCAAAGTTGGCAGCCCAGTATCAGTTCACCATTATGATGTTTTAGGATTTTTAGGGGCTGTTTGGGCATTTTTGTGTTTAGTTTTATTATATTATTATTATGCATTTATTTTATTTAAAAAAATAAAAAATTAAAAAATAATAAATAAAAAAATAATAAATAAAAAAATAATAATAATAAATAAATAATAATAATAATAATTTCCAAAAAACATAAAATCTTTTTATGTTTATTTCTGTGTACATGTTTTATTTCTCAAAATAACTTTTAGAACTTTTTGAAAATAGTCTCAGAAGTTTCTTAAAAATACTATGAGAAAATTTTGTGTGTTTTAAACCCTTATCTCTTTGGGGTATTTTTCACTCCGATAAATTTAATTTTAAGCCATAAACTTGACTTTTAATTATTTTTAATCTCGTATTTTATCCCGAATTTTTAGATCTTAACTCGATCTATTAACTGGTAATTTTTCACTCTGATAAATTTAATTTTAAGCCACAAATTTGGCTTTTAATTATTTTTAATCTCATATCTCATCCCGAATTTTAGGTGTTAACTCGACCTATTAATTCGTGATTTTTCACTCCGATACATTTAATTTTAAGCCACAAATTTGGTTTTTAATTATTTTTAATCTCGTATTTCATCTCGAATTTTTAGGTCTTAACTCGACCTATTAATTCGTGATTTTTCACTCCGATAAATTTAATTTTAAGCCACAAATTTGGTTTTTAATTATTTTTAATCTCGTATCTCATCCCGAATTTTAGGTCTTAACTCGACCTATTAATTCGTGGTTTTCCACTTCAATAAATTTAATTTTAAGTCACAAATTTGACTTTTAATTATTTTTAATCTCATATTTCATCCCGAATTTTTAGGTCTTAACTCAACTTATTAATTCGTGATTTTTCACTTCGATAAATTTAATTTTAAGCCACAAATTTGACTTTTAATTATTTTTAATCTCGTATCTCATCCCGAATTTTAGGTCTTAACTCGACCTATTAATTCGTGATTTTTCACTCCGATAAATTTAATTTTAAGCCACAAATTTTGATTTTAATTATTTTTAAGCTCGTATCTCATCCCGAATTTTAGGTCTTAACTCGACCTATTAATTCGTGATATCATCTCCGATAAATTTCAAAACCTTAACTTGGCTTTTATCTCATACCTCGTTCTGACTCATCGGTCCTCCTCATGATCCTAAACTGACTCGTCGGTCCTTCTCATGATCCTAAATTGACTCGTCGATCTAACTCGTCGGTACTCCTCACGTTCCTAAACTGACTCATCGGTCCTCCTCACGACCCTAAACTGACTCGTCGGTCCTCCTCACGACCTTAAACTGACTCGTCAGTCCTCTTCATGACCATAAACTGATTCATCGGTCCTCCTCATGACCATAAACTGACTCGTCGATCCTCCTCACGATCTTAAACTGACTCATGTTTGCATTACACTATACCTATCTGCATCATGTTAGCTTTTGTTCATGTTAGCATCCACATCGTGATTCTTATCCTTACATCATTGTATTTTGTCCCATGAACTACGTTCTGGTCTGATCCCTAGAAAAAGGGATACGTAGGTAGCTCGATAAAAATTTGAGTACGACCACCATCATATGTATGCTTGTGTGTTTATGGCCTAAGATTGACGGCTCAGTCAAAATGGTTGTTGTCTTTGGATCTTTGATATAACCTATTTTAACGCATTGCTATGCAAGTTATATCAAAGAGGGGCAACTGTAGACACCCCAATTTGACCCTGCCTAATCTTAGGCAAATTCGATGATGAAAACAGGTGGAATAGTGCATCGATACAATCCTCGGGAAGTGATCCAAGTTCGGTATTTGAACCTAGAACCTTCAAACCAATAAAATTTTGATGAACCATCGAAACTTGCTGCCCAAGTAAGGCGACCGCCAACTCTCATTGTGGCGACCACTATAGAACTTTGTAGAAACCCTAACAAAAAATGGCGACCGCCACCTTTCATCATGGCGATCACCAACTCTCATTGTGGCGACCGCCATAGAATTTTGAGGAACCTTCCAAAAACATGGCGACCGCCATCTTTGATAGTGGCGACTGCCAACTCCAAATGGCCTAACGTGTCCCAAAACGTGGCAACACCTCATTGGTTGAAGAATTCTATAAATATCGTACCCCAGCGTACGTTTTCAGTACAAATTTTAAGTGTGAGAGACTCTGCCGATATACCGAGCGATCCCGAGCCCCGACGCCGAAACCCTGCCGAACCTCCGACCGGCGTCGAAGCCTCGCTTGGATCACCACCCGAGAATTGGATCATTGAAGCATACTCCCAACTTGGGAATTTTTCGGCAATCTAGGTATGCTGCTTAGATCCTTAATCTTTCTAAAACTCCATTCTCTCTCTTTTGGAGTGATCGGGTTAAATTTAATATTAATTTGTATTTTTCTTTCATTTACATAGTTAATCCTATCCGCTTCATGTAATTCGGTTATTTTATTTAATTGTTTAGTTATTAATCTCTTCACATTCACACTAAGCACATTATCTTTCTCTTTAATTAACTCATCAAATTAGTGCTAACATGATTTAACGATACGACTAAATAATGTCGTTATTATTATGATATAAGCACTTACATAAAAATGGTTGTAATTGTCAATATTACACTCATTTAATTCTAGCGTTTTATTTCTACGCTTTTCTTTTCTTTTTATGCTAATTTAATGTTTTAATATTATTTACTTTCCTTTTTTTTTAATTAGTCTAATTTCCTTTTACAAGCATTTCATTTTATTTCTCGCTCCATTGTAATTCTTAGTTTTCATTTAATAACAATATAATTTTCTTCCTCAACATTTACCTTTTTTTCTTGTAATGTAGTTTTGAAAAGTCTTATTTCTTTTTCTTTTAACTTAATGTAATTTCTTTTTTATTGCACCATTTGTCTATTGTTCTTTCTTTACTTATAATATTAGTTTAAGTGTTCTTCTACTTTCTTAGGTTTGTTTCTCATTTTTCTTTTCCTTTAGTTTAATGTTCTTTTCTAGTCTTTTATTTTCTTATAAATTTTAATAAAACTCTATTTAGTATTTCTTTTCTTATAATATTAATATTCATTTTTCTTATAGAAATTCATTTTCCATTTTCTATAGTCTTATTCTCTATTCATGGCACTTTTCTTCTTATTTTTGTCAAAACCTAAAAATCACAAAAGCTTCCTAAACTAGCTTTCGTCTTTTAAGTGTTATCTTCTTTTGATTTCTTTTTATTTTCTTTTGTTTTTTCTAAAGCATAAAATGTAAATAGTAAAGTAGTATTTTATAACCTTTTTTATTTTTATTTATTTTAGCATAATTGTCCTTCTGTAAAGTTTTTCTTCTCATTTAAATCTTTTTGTTATACAATCTTTATTTTAAATTTCTTTGTCAGTAAATTTTCTTTTTTGAATGTAGGAATTTCACATGCTTTTGTTTTGGTCATACTTTCGATAATTTATGCTTGCTAATATTATGCTTAAAATAGTTTAGCTTATTTTGTAACAAATTCATATTTAGGTAATTTTAACAATTTTTACCATGCTTTTATTCTTTAATTTAAATCATGATAGTTAGCTTATTTTTGTGAATATTGCATGTGGGAATGTTCCATGTATCCTTTAGTTAGAAATTGCATGCCTCATGACTTAAGATTTTACACTTTTTTATTTGTTTTGATTTGGAGTATTATGTATATATATCATGTATTTTCTATACTTGATTTTAGATGTTCTCTCTTTGCCTCCATTTTTTTTAGTTGCATGCATTTGAAAAATTCTATTAAAGAACCAATGATGATTAGTAGAGGCCAACCTTATGGTTGGGCGAACGGGGTGCCTAACACCTTTCTCGATTCGTACCTTAGTCTCCGAACCCTATTTCTCTGGTTAACGTTTTAAAGATCAGTGGCTATTTTTATTTTTCTTAATTTTTCTCAAAAACTAAGTGGCGACTCTATTTTCGATAAATGGGAATTTTAAAATTTTAGTTTTCAAGGTGTTAAAATATTTTTCAAAACATCTTTTGAATTTTCTTATTTTTGACCCCTAAATCCCAATGCCACATGAGTGTGCAGGCTTTCGGCCAGATTTCTTATTGCATCTGTTTGGCAGTTAGTGATGAATTCCGTGGGTGGCGTGCTGTGTTAAGGCAATGGTTGGTGATAATGCGGGGTTGGGGTGAGTTGTAGATCCTGAGTTTTTGAGATAGTTATCAATTATTTAGGATGCCTGACCTTGTTTGACTGTATCCTAGGAATGATTTGGCTGACCATCTCATATGCATGTGTCGATTGCGATCGACAGTTTGTTGTTTTGATCTTGAGTTGAATTTCGGGGACGAAATTCCTTTAAGAGGGATAGAGTTGTGGGACCCTGACCCGTTTTTTTTTTCGCGATGTTTTTTAATGTGTTGGTTATAGTTTTGACCATTTTAAAACTACATGTTTAAAGATGTGTTATGCATGTGGGTGCGTGGTTTTGGTTCCTGGTTCGAGTTTTCTCCTAGCATTGAACACTCGAGCTGTGGGTCGAGCGCTCGTGCGGGGTGGTGCCAGAGTGTTAGGTTGGTGGGTGACTGCTCGAGCGGTGGTTGTGCGCTTGAGCGGGGTGATGGCAGAGGGGTAAGTCGGTAGAGGTTCGCTCGAGCGGACCTTGGGCGCTCGAGCGATGGTGGCTGGGTGTGAATCTCTATAAAGCCTGTTTTATCTCGATTTTTAAAACAAAATATCTTTCCAAGATCTTTTTCTCTCTCTATAAGTTTTCTCTATCTTCTCTCTAGCTTTTGGAGGGCCTGGGGCTTGGGTTTTGGCGACCGAGTAGCAGATCCGTGTTCTACGGGGCAAGGGCTTCGTGTTCATCCGGACAAATTCTAGTTTCGGCGAAGTGCATTTTTTGAAGCATCGAGTTTTTAACTCACCGAGGTAGGATCCTAGACTCTCATGTCTTATATGGGTGATACATGTAATCGTGCGTATTTTTACCGTCTCAAAAGGCATAAAAATCGATTTATGTTTCAAAACAATCGGGTTTTGTTTTAAAAAGGGGGCTTATGTTGTTTGGTTGGATGGAATCGGGTATCGGATGTTCTTTTCGAGGTTCTAGTGTTAGGATTAGGTGTATGTATGTCTGAGGGTGATGAATGGGTGTTTCGAGGTTTTGTTTGTGGGGTTTGGTGGTTGAGTGTGTGGTTTCCAATTGGTTTCTTACGGTATCTAGTTGATTGATTATGGGGTTAATCGATTGCAATACTGTTGGAATCTTTTTGGGGGTTTGGTTGGTTGTGAGGTGGCTCCGATAGTTATGTTGTGGTTTTGGGTCTTTGTTTAGATGCCATCCTTGGGGATAGCGTGCATGGTTAGACAAGGTGTTGTCGTGGCACGATTGTGTGCGTGGTGGTTGAATGTGGGATATGTTTGGACCCGTGGCACCTTTGATGGAAAAGTAGTGTTTGTAACCTTGTGGTTTGAGGGGTTAGCATTGGCATTCGGGTTAGGCTTGGTCGTATAGGTGTTGGTTGTCTCAGTGTGTGGACGGGTTGTTCGAGTGATGATTTGACAGGTGGCATCGTGATGTGAAGTTACATGGCTATGTGCGTTTATAACTGGTTATGTGCATTTATAACTGTTTATTTATGTACGGATTATGTAAGTAGATTACATAGCTTGATATCGTTACGTGTAATGTGGTTTATGCTTTAAAACGCAGAGTTTTATAGGCATATATGTGTGGATTATGAGGAATTGATGCAGGTGACGCATGTTGTATGAGTCGCGTGTGTAGCATGTGACGTGATTTATGAAACGTAGTGATAGTACGTGGTTTTATGCATTTAAAACCTGACTAAGTTATGCATAGGTGTGTGGAATGAGATAGGTAAACATGTGGTTCTGTGAATGTCAGTTCTGGCGTACGGTGGATTACGTTAGGGCTACGGTCCTTTGGTTTCAGTCCAAGAAGATTACGTTAGGGCTACGGTCCTTCGATTTCAGTCTGAGATGATTACGTTAGGGCTACGGTCCTTCGGTTTCAGTCTGAGAAGATTTCGTTAGGGTTACGACCCTTCGGTTAAAGTCCGTAAAGAGTTGTTCGATAGGGCTACGGTCCCTCGATGAAAGTCCGTAAAGATGCATTGACGGGGGCTATGGTCCATCGGTAAAAATTCAAGAAGATACATGGATTACATGAACTGCATTATGGGACGGATAAAATTAATTTTAAGTCATTTTAAGATTCGTGTGAATCGCAATCTAAAAAAAATCTTTTTCAAACTGTTTTCAAGGCTCCTGTAAGTGAGTCAAAACATGATTTGTATCCTCGCTTTCCCTTACATGTGAAAATTATTTTAAAGGCTTGAAAGAGAGTCTAAAACTACACCTCGTTTTCCTAGCATGTTTAGCTTATATTGCATGCCTGTCTAGTTTCTGCTGAGCTTTGGCTCACGATGTAGGATTTGATTTTCTTCAGGTACTGGTCACACAGGTTGAGCCGGGGTTGCTGGAGAGGTGGAAGAGCTATAGTCTTCCTTTTTTTTATTTCTGTTTCATGTATAAATACATGTTTTCCAGCGTTGGGGCCGTGTAATGTAAGCCTTTTGGTAGTTATATAAAATGCATTTTTGGTTTATATTGAGAGTGTGTTCTCGGGCTGGGTGTTTGGTTGATTGTTGTGGGTGTTTCTCGTAGCCCAGAGTTTGGGACGCTACAGAATATCAGATTTTAGGTTCTTACACAATATAAGTTTTATATTCATAGTTTAGATATAAATGGACATACCATCGGTACGACTGTAACACAGAGTTTTAGTAAGCCTGACTTGGCTACGAAAAACAGATAATAGTGTCGTCTATTGTTCCAACTCTCTGTGCTAGTATACTTTGTGTGTATTGAACGGGACACATTAGGGTAATTAATTTTGTACTGATTATATAAATTAATTCATATTCCAAGGTTATTATGAATATTGTTTATGCTCTTAATCCTTAAAGAATTGTTGATTTGCGTATATTTAGTATTTGTTATTTTGATTCATTAGAGAGTGCAATCTTATATACATCTATATTCTCGGTGAGTTAGATAGTGATATGATTTATATGCTGAATATTAATTATTAATAGTATTCACGTACCGAAAGATCAAGATTGACGATACCCCTTTAGGAAAACTTATAAGTTTTGACTGTGCCAAACTCTGTAGGTGGATTTAATTATCTGGGGGTCAAATAAGTTAAGCGGAATGGCTTAAGAAATTTCAAGTTGCCGATTAAATTAAGTTGTTAGTAATTAAATTTAATTGATGCATATCAGGAATCTTAACGTGGGGAGAAATATTAAGTATTTAATAACAGCAGCTCAATGCAAGTTGGCATTGAGATTGTGGGTTAGAGTGCAATTATAGTTTTTTAGTGCCGTAAACTGTAATTTAGTATTTTATAAAAATTACAAAAACCCATGCAAGATTTTCATAATTATAGATGCCGCTATGAGATTTGCTTAATTGCAAAAATCGCTGATGGGTGTCTGTGTTCCACTGGAAGTCTGACTCATAATTACTCTATAGGTCCCTACTATAGCCCTATAAATATGCTAGTAGGCTGAACCAGTTTCATAATTTATCTTCAAGACCAAAGCTGTTCAGGCTCTGCCGGTACGAGTTCTCGATAGATTATAGCCCACACTATATTCAAGAATCTCATAAGAGAATGCAGTAGAAGGTCTGACAGGAGTTTTAACTCGAAATCAAAAACATAGTTGAAGATTTGACTGGTAAAAAATATTCTTCTAAATTAACTTTGGTTGTATGAATTTTAATTTTGATCGTTTGCCCGTCAAGTTAATTTTTTATCGAAAATCGTTTATAAAAAACAATGATCTTGACAATTTTGCCTCCAACAATTGATATTAGAGCAGTTTAATTTTTCGTTTACGGTTATCGGGGCCGGGTAGTTTTAGAACTGTGCTAACTTGGTTTTGCAGGCGTTCTAATCTCAGTTTTGTGGTCGTCATATTATTATTCATGTTTGATTGAATGCGTTTGTATGATGATTATTTTTTTAATCACAGGAGTTGATCGTGATAGATTATTATTTTTTTTATAATCGAATGTGAGCCTTCGAAACATAAGATCGATGTAATAACTAGTTATCTATTTTTAAAATTATATTTGGATTATTTTAATAACAGGTTAAATATCCAAGAAGACGAAGAACAAACGGCGGCACCGACAGTGGTTTTCGATTTTTACGGGCCACGGATCGTAGTAAGTTTTTTAGCGATTTTTAACAGTTTTTTCAGTTAATTTTTTGCAATATTTATGCATTAAAAACAGTAGCAAAAATAAGTCAAAAATAACTAAAAAAATTAGCAAAACATCATCACCACCAACAGCTTTATCGGCGGTGGTTCGACAGCGATTTTGATAATTTTTTGGGTTTTTTTAAACTATTTTTTGAGCAATTTTTTAGGTATAAAATAGAAGCAAACATACCTTAAAACACTGTCCAAAAACCACAAAGAGATTGGGCCAAACAATGCACAAAACAGGCGGAAAAACAGCGGCACTCTGGTGGCGGTGGCGGCGCTGTTCGGGGGCTGTTTTTGGGACTTTTTCAGACTGTTTTTGAGGCATTTTTCGAAGCAACGGGTGACTAGATTTTTGAGCTATTTTTTCAAAAAAACGAGCACGAAATAACCATCGAAAAAGCCCAAACAATGGGCTGAAGGGGGCGGTGGCGGAGCAATTTTTTCAGCTATTTTTTGGGCAATTTTCGAACAGAATTCTTGAAAAAAAAATACTACTTTTCGAGAACTATTTTTCGGTATAAAAAGTATCGAAAATGGAGCATGGACGATGTAACAACCCAGCTTGAACCCTAGTTGTAACAACTCAGTTGATAATGACCCGTGTAAAAACTCAACCCAAATCCTAAGTGTTAGTGACGGATAACTCACGAGGTCATAAAACACAGAAGAAGTTTGAAACTCTAACTCAACCTGAAACCCTAATTCAATCCAAAAATCTTAAAAATGTCCAAAACTCAAGTAACAAAATTTTAATACATGGAGAACCTCCAAACATTCTAAATTAAGTAAATAATATGAAATGTAAGATTAAAAATCAAAATTTCTCATAATTAGAGTAAAATAACCATTTTACCCCTAATACAGCTAAAAAGTCTTAAAAACTCAAGTTTTGGCACATGGATACTCTAAATTAAATATTTAAGTACAATTAAGTAAAAAAAGACACAATAACATCAAAATAACAAAAATACCCCTTAGTGGCCGGCCACTTTGGAAGTTGTGCCAAAAAATAGCTTTTTGCTTTCTTTTGAACTTAAAAAGATGAGAAAGATGTCTAATCAAGCATTATGATGATCCAACACTTGTTAAACAACTAATATACATAATAATATGGTATTATAGGCTAACAAAAGTAAACAAATCATTATTGAAGTTCATACACACTAAAATAAGTCAAAAAGCTATAAATTATCAAACTAGCTTAATTTGACTTAAAAGACTACATATATTTAATCAATTCCTATGAAAACTATGATAATTCAAGAGAATACTAAATTTATCATAAACATACTAAAATAATAAGTTTTAGTAGAAAAAAATACCAAAAAGATAAATCAAATTAACTTTTAAAGCAGTTTCTTGTATAAAAGGACATGCAAACCAATGCAAAATTCCTTGATTGATGAGGGATCATATTTTTGTCCCCCAAACTGACCCTAGCTGTATTTTCTTTTCCCAAATCTGATTTGTCTCCCTCAAAACTTGCACCATGTCAACTCAACCCATGTGATATGGAAGGAAAATGATTTAAAAAGGACTTAAAATTTAATCATTGTGTTTCCTAGCATTCCCTATATAAACCAAGCCAAACACCCTCTTCTCCCTTTCATATATTCGGCCAAGAGAGGAAAAAAACCATATTTAAAGTATTCTTGAAGGGTTTGAATGAGTTGAGAGAAAAAAGAAAGAGAAGGAAGGAAGAAGAGAGCTAAGAATCAAGTGGTGCTTTCCTAAAGCTAAGTCATTTTATCCTACCATCCCTTGAGCCTCTAAAAAAGTAAGTAAAATCTCTAAACCTTATTTCTAATATCTCTCAACTCATCTCTTTAAACACTTTAAAAATTAAGTACCGAAAACAAATCGAAAAGACGTCGTAGTAACAAAATAGGGGCTATTGTGTTCTTGAATGATATGAGATGTGTTTGTGTATTGTTATTTTTGAGTTTGATGACTTAGAAGTGTGCTGGAACCTTAAAATTCATGTTTAAAACACAAACATGCAAAGAAATGGGACAAAATCTTGACATATCATAAGTAGGAGCCTTGCACATAAAGGGCCCTGATTTTTGAAAACATTGATGTTTCTGCTCTGAACTTTGGAACCCCATAACTCAACGTAGAAAATTGATCTAAGCATGTGCTTTATGTCCAAATTTATATTTTTGTGTTATCTTTCATCTAAAGTTGGTTTTAACTCATTTGAGTAAGTAGAAGCTGAGATATTGTAATTTTAGCAAAATGTGTCATTTTTCAACCAGTCAACAATATCGACCTAAAAACCCTAGTTTACAATGAGAGCCGAACTTTGGCCAAATCATAAACGTTGTAGATAACATGTATAGCTAACTACTAACCAAAAATGAGCACAAAATATTGAGTTTTGATAAGCCAAAACCTCTTTTAAACTCTCTGTTGTGTTCCACCCCTCAAATGACACTTCTGTCACATATTTTTGTGTTGACCAAAATCCATATTTTTAGTGACTTACTCCAAACGTGGTCTACATGAACTTTATATCAAACCTATTAAACTACTTGGTGTCCAAATATTAGACCTAGAAGCCTCGGGATGATCCCTCAAAACCGTTTCAAGCTCTCTGTCCAAAACTGGCTTTGCTGAGTTTTGGCGGCTGACAGAACCTACTTTATAAAATGGCCAAAACCTCTAACTTGTTCCAAATAACTATCCTTAGTACTAAACATGAAACTTTTAGGGGACATACTAAACTAGAACATAACCAAAAATGAACTCATTTAAACTTGATTTGATACTCCAAAACTGAGACCAACAGAGGCGTATTTTCAATAAAATTTTGAGAAAAGTGCTGAACCGTTTTCGCTTAAAATATTTTATTCACCCATTTGCCTTAGGTTTTGACCTTGGTGTTAAACATAAGAGTTGTAAAAAATATTTTTATCTAAATAGTGTTTACAAATTATAACTTGATTCAATGTCTAAATGCCCCAAAACCTGTCAACCCTTTTAATTTAATACTTGAACTTGGCCTTTAAAGTTGCTATGTGTATGTTTGAGTACCTTTTGTCATGAGACCCGAGTTTGTGTTTTGATTGATTTGAATTAGTTGATTAGTGTTTTTAATTGAATATACGATGATTAGAACTCATGCCTCACATACTTGTACTCCATGCTCATAATTTTACAATTTCATGCAAGATATATATATGTCATTTTAGCCTAAACCATAATCAATTTATACCTGTAAATTATAAATAGCGGTTACATATGTCATATCATGTCATCATTGGGTTGGGTTTATGGGGTTCACCAAATTTATTTATTTAGTTGTTTTTAAAAGAATGAAATTGAACCTTAGGCCTGATACTTACATTGATGGAATTGAAATTCTTAAAAATTTTGATATTTGGGAATATTGTGATATTGGCTATATACCCTGATTTGTTTTGGGAGGTTTTGCCCCAAGTGCTCAATACACATTATTGTGATATTTGTATTTTGGTGAAGGCGGTTCGAATGGCGTAATAATAGGAATTAAATTTTGTGATCCCGCTTTTGACCTTGACCTGGGAATCGAGAGCCTGAGTGTTGACTTGTCCATGCCCTTGCCGTCAGTAATAACCAAGCTGGACACTTAATCCGCTACGTACTCATCCCACGGCTTAAGGAATGCTCTTTGTCGGTCAGTAGACTTGGTCAGCGTGGATGGAATCATGGAGTTTAGGATAGTTCACCTCGGTTTCGGAGAACCTAGAATAACATAAGTTTAAATTAGATTAGAAAATTAAATTAGTTGCATCACATTTATTTGCATTACGCACCTGTATACTAGTTCTTATATATGTTTGCCTTGCCAAAATTGTGAAATTTGTCTATCTCCTTGACTTTAAATTGAATTGGGTGTTATATGATATGCGTTGTAGAATATTTTGTGTCATGGGAATCGGTAGAAGGTGTTAGGATCAAGCGCTGCTCATCTCACCAAAATCGGCAGATGATGGTGAAGGCGCAATTTTATTTTCTTATACTCATGGCAGTGCAAAACCCCGTGTTTATACGTGCTGCGGGTGGGCCTAAAAGGCTTCGCAGTGCACACGTGACGCACTGGTAGGATAGACTGTCAAGCACCTATAACACGTGGAGGAGAACCCCCCGCGTACTAGCGAGTCCCTTAAGGGAGATTTTGGCCCCCATAAAGCCAACAATTCCCCTCAGAAACTACCTTGGGGAGACTCGAACCTGAAACCTCTCTCTGATACCAATTGTTAGGATCAAGGGTTGACCATGTCACCAAAACCCATAGGTGGTAGTGAAGGCGTAACATTATTTCCTTATACTCATGGCAGCGCAAAGCCCCGCGTCTATACGTGCTGCAGGTGGGCCTAAAGGGTTTCGCAGTGCACACGTGGTGCATCGGCAGGATGGGTTGTCAAGCACCGATAACACATGGAGGGGGATCCCCCACGTACTAGCGAGTCCTTTATGGGAGATTCTGAACCCCATAAAGCCAACACGAAAAACATTCATCAAGAACATCGCAAGGGGAGGGATGACTTGGATTTGTCATGTGATTGGAGCATATCTAAAATAAAGAGAAAACCAAGATCTAGGTTCTTCTGCTCGAGAATACGCCACATTATGAAAACGTGCATGTATGAGACATCCCCAAACTTTCCCATTTGTGACAAATAGATATGGTTGACCATGTGATGGATGATTCTCATTTCTGGATTGAGAGAGTTGGCCTCTAGGGGTTTGGAGGGACCACATGTTATGGTTGGTATACTGAAAATCATGTTTTTAGTATTTAATTTTATTTTAATAAAATTAATTTTCTATTTTATGAGAATCT
>JAULJZ010043361.1:0-14400 GCA_032270985.1 Heliamphora pulchella
AGGTAGGATTCTAGACCTACTGCTGTTAAAAGGGTGATATATGTAATTATACTTGCTTTCACCAGGTAAAAATGCATAAAATGGTGTTTATATGTTTTAAATCTTGGTTTATGGGTAAAAGTGAATTTTACGCCTTTTCTCGATTTTATACATGATCCGGATGTATTGAGATCCGTGATTTTTTTTAAAAGGATCTTTGAAAACAAGCTATTTTTATAAAAAAAAAAAAAAAAACATGCTTGTGGAGGTTTGGAGCTATTTCTTTGATCTTCTGTCTGTAATCTGTACTCTTCACAATAGATTAAATACTATATAAAATAAAAGACATCCATACATAGCATTAAAGAAATTATACACATATATTGCTCATAAAGATTCTCATAAATTAGAAAATTAATTTTATTAAAAATAAAATTAAATACTAAAAATATGATTTTTAGTATGTCGACTCTAACAGTACTGAGGTAAGACTCCGTTTCTAAGGCTTCCTGTAAACTCTCTTTGAAACGTGGCAAAAGACGTGGGTCTTGGTCGGGTAGAGGATTCACGTAAATGCAACATCTCACTAGGGTACTTTTGGCTTGAGGTCACCAAAGTGTCACGAGGTTTAACTGATAGAAAGTGAGCGGTCAAACATTTAGTCAATGATTTCGAATGACATACTAGGCTGCACGAGATATAGTTGGGGCTAAGGCAGCAAAGGGAAGGCGAACAAGTTCTTTATTGAGATTCAACGGGAAAAATCCCAAGATGGTTCAAAAGATGGATTGGATTAAGACAAGGGGTCATGGCTAAAGCAATTACCATTGACCTAGATTGAGAGGTCGATTGAGGCTTAGACGTACTAGAAATAACATATCAACAACAAATTAACATTACATAAGGGGATGTTCTCGGGACCAACCTGTCACCATCAGATCTTGATAAAAGAGATGTTGAGTGATGGGTAGCCAAACCAGATATTTATCCTAAAGTTACGTTGGCCTAACGCACTTCAATTCAAGTATCTAAGCCTATTCTCCAAGTTGGGATTTCAAGAATGTACAATATTACTTCAGCCAAGTGTAGTATCAAAGTCGTGGAAAGAAGAATAATGATAGGGAATCTTATCAATGTCGAATGTTCGGGGCCAAAGGAATGAATTCCACAAATGAAAAGTTTTTTCAAGGAGGATAACTTGAATTGAAGAAGAATCAATGCAATACTAGTCATTATCTTGGGGTGGTTCAACAATGAAAACTCAAAGACAATGGTATTATTCTGGGATGGAATTCTCGATAGGGTTATCAACTTGACTTAGGTGCAAAAGGGTTACCAATGAATAACACTAGGTGGTATTGCTGAGGACCGGTGAGATTAGAAGGAATGATACACAAGAAACTTCAAATAGGTACAAAATTTAATAGAAAGGCTTGGGGTAAAAGAGAAAGGAACTTATAAGGAGGAAGTTGCAAGGTTCTAACGGTGGCCCTCGAGGTGATATCTGAAACTTCTCCTAGTTCGTACTCCCGTCTACCCTCCTTAAAAATAAGATAACTCATTGCATGAATCTCCGGTCTTCGATCTTGATCCTCTTACTCATCCTTCGCATGTAAATTCTCTACTGCTTCAAAATCTAGTAGCATCCTAACACGACTCGCTATAAGACTTAGACATAGCATATTTTAGTTCTTATAATATAGATTCACTAAACCTAGGCTTTAATACCAACTGTAACGCCCCGGCTCCCAGGTACGTTGAGATATACATAGACATACAATTAAAGTTATGCTAACTTTCTATTCATAAATAATCATTATAATATTAGATCATTTGAATCTCGAAAAGCTCACAAAATACAATTATTACAGTCATTTGAGCATAAGTACAAAAAGTACAAGAGACATCTTGAGACAACAAACAAAGACTGCTTCCGCTGCTGTAAGCTTTGATCAGGTCCTCGTGCTCCTGGTACCCGTCCCATCTAGTCGATTCCTCTTTGTAAGGTAAGCTCTCTTTTTCACCTAAGGAGTAACGACGTGAGCCGAAACCCAATAGAAAATACTCTAAACCTTCTAACCAATCTCACAACACATAATATTCCAACAACGCATATCATTTAACACTTAGTACATTTTTAAAGTTAAGGAGACAGATAAATTTGACAATTATAGAATGATAAGCAGATAAGTGAATAAATATGCAAGTATGCGATGCCATGAATGCAATGTAAATGCCCAACTTGACATTCACCCAGAATCATAATCTGAATTCCACGCCGGGAATACCAAAATAGACTTCGTCGGACAAATTGAACACTTAGTCATCAATTGAGCCTCGTTGTGAATAATAACTACGTCACCAAGCTTCATGCCCCTACTGTTTTATTTAATCACAATGGCATGGGGTGGGGACCGATGCAATGCGGCTGTGCTACCGAACACAATCAGGATCGTTGCAGATCCGGCTGTGTACCCAATACACCCACCTTAAGAGTCGTGACGTTATTGCCTAGTGTCAACCCGAAGTCTAAGGTACCAATATCAAAAAGCTAGCGACAAATCCATGGTGCCCAACAACCTTCCACCATAATCACTTTCATAAAATCGGGGAATTTATCCCAAAATATTTCTCAAAAACCAACAATCAGGGGCGCCCTAGACTCAAAACCAAGAAAGAGAATAACTCCAACATATCCCAACCCACAATGGTAGGCACAGGATGGACTCCGATATACCAAGATGTAAGTGTGACAGTGCCCATGGTGTACAACATGCATCTCAAGTATAACTATTTATAGAATGGTAATAAACTAAGCATACTATAGCACATGGTACAACTCATTAAAGCATTAAGTACAAGCATATAAAGCATAAGTCAAAATTTTTAAGACTTGATTCAAAATCTTAGGTCATGTTTTCCTAATCATCATATAATAATTCTAAGACATTATTTATTCAATCTAAATCAATTAAAACACAGACTTCAAGTCTCACAACCAAGGCATGACAACCACACACTTAACAATTTTAAAGGTGAACCTTTAAATACCATTTTAAAAAAGACAGCAGCGTTTTGGGTTACCTAGACTTGGAATTAAGTTCTGATTGTTTTTCACCATTTAGTTAACAATATTTCCTATAACTTTTAAGTTTAACACTAAGGCTAAATCCTAAGGAAAATAGGTGAATAAATTCATACAAGTAAAAATAGTTTAGCAATTTACAGAGAAAAGTACAGAAAACGTGCCTCTATTGGACTCGATTTTGGGGTATCAAATCAAATTCTACAGGTCTGATGTTTGGCTATGTTCTAATTTAGTACGTCCCCTACAAGTATCATGAATAGTGATACGGGTAGTTATTTGAAATAAATTAGAGATAAAAGCCATTTTGTAAATTAGGTTAAGTCAGCTATAAAACTCACAACAGAATTTGTCTACAACTGAGGGTTTAAAAATAGTTTAAGGGATCAACCGGTGGTATCTAGATCTGATTTTTGGACCATAATTAGTTCAATATGTTGCCGACAGTTTTTATCAAAAGAACTTTTGGAGTAGATCACTAAAAATATGTGTTTTGATTATAAAACAATATGTGACAGAAGGCTCTATTACTTACAGATCCACAACAGTGACTTTAAGATGTTTTTAGACCTATCAAATCTCAATATTCTGGGGTCATGTTTAGTGGAAAGCAAGATATACATGTTATCTACAATTGTCATATTTTGTCTTAAGCTCGGATCTCGTTCCAAATTAGGGTTTTTAGGTCTGTAATACTGACTGGTCTAAAACTGACACACTTTGAAAATAATATTATATCTCGAGTTCTACTCATTCAAATCAGTTCAAACCAATTTTGTATGAAAGATAACAACAAAACCTAGGTCTAGATATAAAGAACCAACTTAGATCATTTTGCTATATTTAGTTATGATATTTCAAAATTCGGGGCAGTAAGTTAAAAATGCTCACAATTCAGGCCTCTAAGAGTTCTAGCCTCCTAGCACATGGTATATCAACATATGGTCCTTATTCTTTGAATGCATGTGTTTTAGGCTCAACTATCATTGTTCTAGAACTTATAGAAGTTACATATCCCAAGAAGACAAACATGAAAACACATTTCTTACCATAAAAATCATGAATAGTCCTAGTTTTCTCACTATAACGCCTTTTTTATCCATTTTCGATTCTTCATCTTAATTGTGTTTAAAGATATGAGTTGAAGGAGATTTTTGTGTGAGATTAACAGAGGGTTTTAGAGATTTTCTTACTTGTTTTGAAGACCTAATGGTAGAAAGATGAAAGGACTTGGCTTTAGGACTCCTTCTTGCTCTTCTTAGGTGCCTTCTTCTTCTTTCTTTTTCTTCTTCTTCTTCTCTAGCACATCTTGAACATTTTCTGATCTCTCCTCTCTCTCTCTAACTGAATACATGAGGAAGAAATGAAAGGTCCATGTCTTGGTTTATATAGAAAAATTGGTAGTAGACTGAATGATGGTTTGCAAGCTTATTTTTTAATTTCTTGATTTATAATTAGTTGCATGGGAGGTAGAGAGATTTTTAGAAATTTAAAATCTAAAGTTTTGTAGAAAAATCAGTGGGAATTCGGCTGGGGTGTGTTTGGGTAGTTCAAAGTGCTTTATTTTGATTTAATTGTTTATTTGGTGGTATTTTGGCACTATATTATTCAAGAAAATATTTTTAAAATTGATTTGATGTATCTTTTTGGTCTTCTAACTTACTAAAATAAATTATTTTAATGTTATTATTATTATAGTTTATAAAAATTTTGGCAATAATTAATTATTTAAGTGTAGGCAATTAAGCTACTTTAAATTATTTTGAGTAGATATAAATTTTTGGCTTATTTAAATGTGTAAAAACTTCAATAATGATTTATTTACTTTTATTAGTCTATAATATTATTTTATCATCTATATTACTTGTTTGAATAGTCTTAGGCCATAATAATGCTGGACTTGTACATGAGTACGGGTTTTATTTTGATCGTTAGACATCAGAAGTTTTTTTTTTTTTAAATCTGGAGCCATTTTTGGCTATTGCTCGTCCAATTTTTTTATCGAAAAAATCGTATTCAAATCAATTATCTTGGCAGTATTGCCTCTAATAGTAAGGTCGATGATAAGTTATTCGGATTTACCCAATTTGTTTTGGTGATTTGTATTAAAGACAGCAACTTACATTCTGAACTTGGTACCTTATAAGTCAGTACCTTTTACTTCCACAGAATTGTGGATTTGGTGCAAGCCTAGTCTGAGACATATTCAAATTTGGAGATGTCCAGCACACGTGCTGAAAGGAAACACGGATAAGTTAAAACCAAGAACGAAAGTCTATTTCTTTGTCGGGTATCCCGGAGGAATGGATGATGGTTTATTTTATAATCCTAAGGATCAGAAAGTCATTATCAGTACCAATGCCCGATTCTTGGAAGAGGATAATATAATAGATCACAAGTCCAAGAGTAAAATTGTTATAGAAAAACTAAGAGAAAATACAAGTAGAACGGAAGAGGAACCACGAGCCATCGATATCCCATTGCCTTATCGTAGTGGGAGGATTATCGAGACACATGCAAATCCTGAACCAGTTCAGGGTGCTACCATTGATATGTCAGTTTCACAACTGGAGCAGCATGTGGATCATGGTACATGGGGTTCAGAATCAGCATAGCATGTCACAGCTAGTATACAGATGCAGATGGTGCCTCGTCGTAGTGGGAGAGTTGTTCATTAACCCGATCGGTATATATTTTTGGGAGAGTCTTTTGATGGTATCCTAGTAAAACTGGATACCAAACCCTACAACTACAACGAAGCACTCCAAGATAAAGATGCAGATTTTTGATAAAAGGCTATGAATTCAAAAATTGAATCTATGTATTCTAATCAAATCTGAAAACTTGTAGAACTACCCAAAGAGATAAAACTCATCGGATGCAAGTGAATCTAAAAGAGAAAGAGAGGAGCAGATGGGGCGAAAACTTCAAAGATAGGCTTGTTGCAAAAGGGTTCACTTAGAAAGAAGGGATCAATTATGAAGAAACCTTTTCGCCTGTAACCATGCTTAAATCTATCCGGATTCTCTTATCAATTACGGCTCATTTTGATTACAAAATTTGGCAAATGGACGTTAAGACAGCTTTCCTCAATAAAAGTCTCGATGAGTGTATCTATATGATACAACTAGACGGTTTCATAGCAAAGGACGAGGAGCACATGTTGTGCAAGCTTAAGAGATCTATTTATGCACTTAAGCAGGCATCTAGATGTTGGAACACTCAGTTTGATCAAGCCATTAAGTCTTATAGTTTTGAACAAAGTCCTAACGAGCCCTGTGTGTACAAGAAACGTGGTGAAAGCGTGGTGGTCTTTCTAGTACTTTATCTGGATAACATCTTACTCATAGGAAATGAACTGGAGGTATTATCTTTGGTTAAAGTATGGTTATCTGAGAAGTTCAATATGAAAGACTTGGGAGAAGCCAGTCACATCTTCGTGGTCAAGCTTATGGAAGATCAAAAAATAGAGGATGTTGAGCTTATCACAAACTAGTTATATCGACACCGTCCTTACTCGTTTTAGAATGCAGGATTCTAAGAAAGAATTTCTCCCTTTCAAGCATGGAATCACTCAATCCAAGGATTAATATCCTAAGAAACCTAATAAGATAGAGAAGATGAAGGCGGTTCCTTATGCTTCGACAGTAGGAAGCCTCATGTATGCTATATTGTGTACTAGACCTGATATCTATTTTGCTATTAGCATGGTTAGCAGATATCAATATAATCCAAGGCAGGAGCATTGGACAGTGGTGAAATATATAATTAAGTATCTGAAAAGGACTATAGATTATATGTTAGTTTAGCAGGAAGATAATTTAGTACCTTTGGGATACACGAACTCGGATTCCTAGTTAGATAAGGACTTTTAGAAGTCTACCTCGGGTTATGTGTTTACCTTAGGAGATGGAGCTATAAGTTGAAATATTATCAAGCAGTCCTGCATTGCTGATTCCACCGTGGAGACTGAGTACGTGGCAGCTTCTAAAGCAGCCAAGGACGCCGTTTAGTTTAGAAAACTTTCTACTAGATCTAGATGTGGTGCCTTCAGCACAGTCGGCTATTACACTTTACTGTGACAATAGCGGAGCAGTTGCTAACTCGAAGGAACCAAGAGCTCTAAAGAAAAGAAAGAACATCAAGCGTAAATATCACCTGATATGAGAGATTGTACAAATGGGTGATGTAGCTGTGACCAAGGTTTTATAGGCGAACAACCTTGCAGATCTTTTTACAAAGAGTCTACCGACTAGAACTTTTATAAGTCATGTAGAGAGCATGAGAATCAGAAGTATGGCGTTATGATTTTAAATAGAAGTGGGAGATTATCAGGGTTGTATACTAAAAATCATGAGTTTTTTTATAGTATATAATTTTATTGATTAATAAAATTATTTTTCTATTTTTTGAAAATCTTAATGAGCAATGAATGCATTTCATTATTTATCTGAAATAATGAAATGCATAAAATAGAAAAACTCATTTCATTAAGATTTTTAGTGAAATGCATAATCAAAAACTTATATTACCCATGGTGTGTAGAGTTCGGCTTACATACGAAAGATCAGATTAAAGGTTCTTGTAGAATATAAATTTTTGATTCACAATTTAGATAGAATTTGGCAAACCATCGGTACGACTGTAGCGTAGAGTTTTAGTAGACCTGTCTTGGTTACGGAGAACAGATAATAGCGTCGTATATTAATCCGACTCGCTGTACTAATACACTTTTTGTGTATTGAACAAGACCACGTTGAGATAATTAATTTTATACTGACTATATAAATTAATTCACAACCCATGGTTATTATGAGTGCTTACTACAAGAAAAAGCATCAACAGCGAAGAGAATAATCATCGCTAAAAACACGAAATACGTTGCCAAAACCCTTTTGCGACGATATAAACTTCGTCGCCCATTTGTCGTGGAACCCCAGTTTGGGAAGATCAACCGCGACGATTTTGTGTCATCGCCAAAAGACCAACCTTTACTGACGATAGAATCATTGCTAATGACCTACATTCGCCTACTAAGGCATTCGTCGCTAATAGTAATTATCCACGACAAGCCAAATTCGTCGACAATGGTGTCACTTCGCCTACAAGGGTAGTCGTCGCTAATGGTAACCATCAATGACAAGGCATTTTCGTTGCCAATGACCTATCTTTGCCTACAAAGCAGTCGTCATTGATGCTCCCAATTCATCGCTAATGGTCACATTTGCCGACGAAATATATATCGCTATATAGTCACTAAAAACATAATATGTTTTCAGCGATAGAAATTATTTTCGTCGATAAAGGCAAACCACAAACAAAACTTCCATAATTAAACTATAAAATTTAATAATAATGTAATTCAAAACATAACATAACAAGTTCTAAACATTCATAATCCGTTCAAAACATATCCGAATAAAAATGATATAAATTACAAAAATAGTTCATCAATTTCTCAATCACAATAGCATGATCATCACTTCAAAAGCATAATAGTATCCCCAATCCGTATTTATTACAAAAAAAAGAAAAAAAAATCATTGTTAAACCCTATAAAATAAACGTAAAATTAATGAAATTAAAAAAATATAAATTAAATAAATTTCCTTCTCGTTATCTGACCTAAATTTGTATTGAGGTTCCCTTTATTCCTACGAGTTTCTTTGGCCTAGTAATATGTACATGTCCGTCCCCAAGTTATCAAACCGCTAGTTTATAGTCTTATGGAGGTTTTACGGTTTTTTAAGTTTCAAGGTTAACAAACATTCCTCTAGTATTCAAACCGGACATCGAATTGACATATGGTTTGTTTCTACAAATCACATTACTCTAAATTGACGTGTTCATACGAGTTTTAAAGCCATTGGATTGCTTATCCAATGATTTGACCTCTTACGGCATTATTGTGATTTTTTAAGTTTTAAGCTTAACAACATTCATCTTATTCTCAAATCGGATGTCGAAATGACATGTGGTTGGTTTTCACAAGTCATATTACTCTAGATTGACCTGTTCGTACGAGTTTTAGAGGAATTCGATGGTTTATCCAAAGTTTTGACATTATACAGCATTTTTACTGCTTTTTAAGTTTCAAGGTTAACAAGCATTCCTCTAGTTCTTAAACCGGACGTCGAATTAACGTGTGGTTTGTTTCCACAAGTCACATTCTCTAGATTGACGTGTTCGTATGAGTTTTAGAGCCATTTGATTGCTTATTCAAATTTTTGATCTCCTACCGCATTATTGCGATTTTTTAAGTTTCAAGCTCAACAAACTTTCATCTTATTCTCAAATTGAACGTCGAATTGATGTGTGATTTGTTTCCACAAGTTATATTACTGTAGATTGATGTGTTCGTACAAGTTTTAAAGGCATTTGATAGTTTACCTAAAGTTTTGACATCCTACGGCATTTTTGCAGCTTTTTAAGTTTCAAGGTTAACGAACATTCCTCTAGTTCTCAAACCGGACGTCGTGGTTTGTTTTCACAAGTCACATTACTCTAGATTAATGTGTTTGTATGAGTTTTAGAGCCATTTGATGGCTTATCCAAATTTTTGACGTCCTACGGCATTTTTGCAGCTTTATAAGTTTTAAGTTTCAAGCTTAACAAATATTCATCTAATTGTCAAACCGGACGTCGAATTGATGTGTGGGTTGTTTTCACAAGTCGCATTACTCTAGATTAACGTGTTCGTATGAGTTTTAGAGCCATTTGATGGCTTATCTAAACTTTTGACCTCTAATTCTCAAAATCTTGAAAAACTATTTGATAACTAGATTAAGATTTAATACTATAGGTAGACTTACCAAGAAGAGCTCAATCCACCACTACTATTGTCGCATTGGGACCATGACACTCCCATTTGGCAAACCACGAAATCTTGAAAAGCCTCGAACTTCTTGTTATTTGCTTCAATCGTCTCTTGTTGCTACTTTATTGAATCTTGTTGCTGCTTTATCATTTCTTCTTAGATTTTGTTCAACCCGTTCAATGTTTCCACTTTATCTTAGAGAGTTTGGACCTCTTGTTGCGATTGTGCATTCGAGCTTGTAGATGATAACAACCTCCCACCAATTCCATATCCTTTAAGTTGTCGGAGCGTTTTCCTAATACATCAATCGTCATCTGCTCATGTGGGACTAGTTCTGCTCCAGGCTATGATGCCTCTTCGCGTAATCTTTCAAACTTTGCCTAAAATATTTATAAAAAGTTAAACAATTAGTAATAATACAAAAAGAAATATTTTACAATTGAACACATACATGAATATACTTGCATGCAATTCAGCACATACGGGGTCTACCTAGTCACCTACTCCCAGTATTCTTGTTTTACTCCTTTGTATGGCCTAGTCTTCGGGTCATCACCAGCCTCTACCACGTCCAAATAATGGCTTTTCATACGTGCCTTCCGATCTTTATAAAGATTTTGACATTATTTCTCAATAGAACTCCTAACAACCACGTTGGTGTCATAGTCTTTAATGTCAAACTTATTCTGCATACATATGAATTGTCAAATTAGAATTCATTTTCATACATAGTAAGATAACTCTCTGATAAATATTGAATAGAAATACTCGTGTTGCTTGTATGATTGGGGCTTTGAGTGCATTATCAATGTTGTCCCATTTTTCCACTCCCTGCAATGGTGCAGCCATTCTAATTTGTACTCCAAGTTCATTAGCTAGCCTAGTGGCATTCTCACCAATAGGGGCTCCAGCATCATCGGGAATCTCAACAGGGAGTAGGATGCCATCGTTGCTAGCTATGATCTGCGATATTTTTTTTCCACGAGTTGGACCTCGGCTTTTTCTAGAGGTTGTAGCTAAAAAATCTAGAAAAGTTAAACTTCATTAGTAGACAATTTGTATAATACATCTAAACAATGCAGTGCATATTAAACGTATGTCCAATTAAATACGTAAAACATACCTATGGTGGTGCTATCCTGGGTAGATGTAGGAGATGATGAAAACAGTGTAGTCTGAGGCATGGTAGCAGTAATTTCCAATTACTGTAATGGACAAGTTGCCCTGGTATTTCGACCAAGGCCATATGTGATCTGACACAAAATTGTTAACGAAGCTTTTATACACGATTTTAGTTTACATCTTTTTCTCAACTACTAAGTTTTTACTCTGCTTTACTAAATGATTGAGAATGTGTAAATTGATTTGAATTTACAGAAAACATGATAATTTACATGGAATAATCTCAGCATTGCCAATTGTTATTTTATCCCAATTTTTTCTCCAACCAAGTGCCAATGATTGAAGTGAATATAGGGTGTTAACACTGATTCTAAGCTGCACTCTGATGGCTCCAATGCTAGAAAAACTAGCCTTGGTGCTGTAGCTGCTATGTGCAACTTTGGACCGAGTTGCTGTCAACAGCTGCTGGGTGTAACTTTGACACGGCTGCTGTTGTGTGCAGCATGTGTAGCTGTTGGTTCAATTGGTCTGGCTCAATGGTGCACTTTTATCAACAATTTTAGCATGTAGTTGTGAATTTTCAGCATGTAGTATAGCATCAACAATTTCAGGGCTAACATTTTCAGCAATTTCAGCTTCAGCATGTAGTTCATCATCAAAAATTTCAGCATGTAGTATAGCATCAACAATTTCAACATGTAGTATACAATTTCAGTTTCAACATCAACAATTTCAGCTTCAACATCAAGTTTAGCCCTTAAAATTCAATTGGTATACTACACAACTCGCATGTATATATCTAGCAGTCAAAAAGTATAGTAAATTCACAACTACTAAGAGTTCTTTGTTCTTGTTAGTACTCTAAAGGGATTGGTTTAAGATGAGTCTTGTTCATGATTTAGAGAAAATGGTGAGCAAATGAAAGGGTAGATGTACGTAGAGATAATATTACAAAGCTTTATCTACATGGAGCAGGCTGACTTCATGCAGCATCAACCTATGGTTATCCTCCATGAATTACAATTGTGCTGGAGGATGTATACACCTAAATATAACATCACATTTTAAGTACTTGTGTGTTTACGATGCCCGACAATCAATAACATATCAAACCAATCACATAACTAAACAATCAAATGGGAGTGAGCAACGCAAAAACCATCCATAACATCATATTATTAAGAAAAATCAGATTGAGCGTCACAAGAAGTCGAAGAGGTAAAGGAAGCAGCAAGGGGAAATGGGAGTGCACTTTCTTTTACTTTTTCTTTTTGTATATTATTTTAGAAAGAAGAGAATTGAACTGCTAGAAGAAAGATAATATACAGATAATATTTATAGCCATCCAATTCATCCCAAGAAGTCGAAGAGGTAAAAGAAGCAGCAAGGGGAAAAAAGCTGTAATTTCCACCAGGTTTGTTGTAGCATTTTGTATAACAGTTGCTATTCTTGTACAAGGAATGATGAAACTGAAGCTTTTAGTGTGAAGCTAAAGTGGAAGTATGGCTTTTAGAGAGAATCATTGAGTGTATATAAAGAGAGCATCATTGAGTGTAGGGTTCGTTTGTTTCGGGAGACCGGAAATGGGGGTACTCCCTGTCCCAGGATTGTTTGTGTGGGGCTAAATTATCCAGGCATAAATTGTCTAGGCACAAGTCCAATCCTCTGATTGGTTTTGGCATTGGATTAGCATGTCATCCTGACCACATTAATCCGTTCCTATGTTTGTATAGAAGAATGGGAGTAGGATAACTTAGTAAAATTACCTGGTAGCCCTTGCCCTTGTATACACCGCCTGCTACTATCTTTCAGTCAATTTTTAGTTCATTCTCACACATGCCTTTGTTACTATTTTCAAAACTTATGCACAAGATCACAAGATCATAACAGGATCAGACAAATATAAAAAATACCAGCATCCATTTTATATAGCAAAACTGAGAAACTGAGAAACTAAATATTGAACCAGCATCCATTTTTACCAGCATTCATTTTATGCAGCAAAAAATTACCAGCATTCATAAGTTATCTAACAGGTTACAAATCCACACTTTTATGCACAAGATCGTACAAATAAAAAAAATTAAAAATTGAAAACCTGTTATTCAGCATGAGTACCAGCATTCTTTTTTTTTTTTATCAGAAAAAAGCAGCAGCAGCAACACCATTGCTGCACAACACTCGTCATACCAAAGCTCACTATAATCAGCAGCCATGCAATCCCAAAACACAAATAACACATATCAACACTCCATTCTGTAGTAAACACATTTAACAAACCCATTGCAGCCCACCCAACAAGAGCATTCATCTCCAGCAGCTGCCTTAGACGTAACCACACCCATCTCAGGCAACTGAAACTGAATGTAGAGACCCACACAGCAGCCCCAGCAGGGGGAAAGCCAAGATCACAGTCAAAAAAAACTCAGCAGCTCTAGGGCCCACAACACAGCAGCATCAGAACCAACAGCACACTTGGAGAAAGACCCACGCAGCAGCCAAGGGTAATAGTGACATTTTACACTTGATCCTATCTCCTCCTATTCCCCTCCTTCCGTATCCCCCCTCCCCCTCCGACTGTGTAATCCATCATTTGGAGGATAGTTAATCCATTTCGGATTAACAATCCAAATCTATTTTGGCTTCACGAACATGGGATAATGTTAATTTTTGGACTATTAATCCAATCCAACTCTTTAGACCTAAGCGTCAAACAAGCAGAGTCCAACCCCTAAAAAATGTAATATCATCTTACTCTTTAGATCCAAAATGCAGGCCAAGAAAAAAGTGGCATTGCTTTTGCAAAAGCTGAAAAAAGTATGAGCTGCGTGAGTTGCCAATTGAAGACAAAATGCCCAACAAACAACAACATATTAAACCAATCACATAACTAAACAATCAAATGAGAGTGAGCAACACAGAAACCATCCTTAACATCATATTATTAAGAAAAATTAAATTGAGCAGCACAGAAACCAAAGTTTCTACATTTGTTTTAAAACAAAACTCATCAGCATCAAAATCCAACATCAGGATCGATATCAAAATCAGAATAAATCTGTAGCTCATCTTCTTCAGAATCTGTAGCATCACTGCTAATTGATTCATCTTCATCGTCGGCTATGAAACCATCATAATCAACAAGATTGACATGTGCTTGTCTACCTCTTTGCAAAACTACATCACTTGGAATGATCTTAGGGGCAATGTCATTTCTAGTAAATGGGATTGTTATAGTATCTTCAACAACAATTGAGACAGCAGTGGTCATTTCATCTTGCTGGAATACATCATTAGGCATCTATAATTCAACATCATCCGGTATTGCACCATCCACCTCAGGTATGTCCCATATTCCTCAATGTTGGAGTCGTTCTACAACTTTCCAATTTTTACC
>JAULJZ010043372.1:0-14400 GCA_032270985.1 Heliamphora pulchella
TTTTATCGTCTTTCATACGTAGAGTTTCAAAATTTGTTGTGAGACGTTGAAATTTTGAGATTTTTACAGTATCAATCCATTCGTGAGTGATTTGAAGAATATCCCATACTTCTTTAACAAAGTCACACGTACTAATTCTACAAAACTCATCTTGTGTGACTCCACTAAAGATAGCATTTATAACTTTGCTATTCTAGCATGCATCCTCAAAATTAGCTCTGTTCTATTTAGTTACGGGCTCAAATCAGTCAATAGATCACACACCAAAAAAAATTTTTGTGACCTGCTCTGATACCAATTGAAAATTTTCCATTTGTAGACTGATTTGCACTAATTAATTTTCTCAAATAAGCTAAACGCTGCAAAAAGCTTAAATCAACCAATCATACAAGCAGAAAATAAAACAAACCATAATCACACATGAGACGTCTATTTTTGGGTGAAAAATTTCAAACCGAGTAAAAATCACGAACCAGTCCGGGTCTAAAAAATCAAACACTAAAGCAAACGTTGGTTACAAAGAAATCTTACAACCCCGACGTTGCACCCACAACCAATGGTAGTAAACCTATCTTTGCCGAATCCACGCGCACTAATTCCTGTACTTGATCGCCGCTGGAACCCATCACCGGACTTCAATGCTGACGGACTCCTCCACTAGGCTTCAACACTTGAGAATCCTCTCAAGCGACTCCACAAATCCAAACTAATTGTTGAAGGTTTGATTGACTTGATGATTGGATTGATTGTGCGAAAGTTAAAGAATCATCAAGATATAGACTAACTTACGAGTATAATAAATAATCTTCGAAGCTTGTGGTGGCTAGGTTTTCATACAAAATAAAATGAGAAAACTTTTAGCAAAGAAAGGAGACACATAACAAAGAAACCCTAGCTGTCTATTTATAATGGCCCTGCCAAAACCCTCGTTGCTACTTCAATTAAAATCTGTCTCGCCGAGGATCGCTCGAGCGGTCTATTCACTGCTCGAGCGGTGAGGTCTGAATGCTAGTATTTTTGTTACAGATGATGAAATATCGAGAGGTGTAAATGACCGCTCGATAAACCGCTCGAGCGGTCTGTCGAGCGGTCTGATACCGTGGGCTATTTTTTGATATTTTCTGCTTCGTTTGTGTAACCCTGCAATATTAAAATCATAACTCCAAATGAACAAGTGTCAAAATATTAATGAATTAAATAAATAATTTAAATAAACATTTGTCACAGATTTACCAAACTAAAACTGAATTAGACCGAGGCCAAAATTCTTAACAAATAATACTCGTATTTGATAACTTGTTTATTACTAATACTAACATTTGGCAACCTATTTTGCCCACTTAATTGCACAAATGCAATCAAGATCAATCAATAAATTTAAAATACAAAAAAGTTGCTAAAAATTACTTTAAATTCTCTATTCAATTTCAAAACAACAAAATAGACAAAAGAGTACCATTTTATACCATCCCTAGATAGTTAACTGACTCAAAATCATCAAATATATTATGACATCACATGTGCATATTGTAAGCATCATAGGATTATATATCTCTCAATGACACACCATATCCAGTCTTTTGGTCAAACTTGGGTTCCTCGTGACCTTACATTTTGACAAGAAATTTGATTAATTTTGTAAAAAACTCAAATCGCAAGGGACATGCCCTAGAAACACTCTAATAGATTACCTTAGTTTACACCTTACATTTTGTGCAAATCAAGTGTTATTTCGGCCATACACAATATTTAACTCTTTCTAAAAACATTATATCGGGTTACACCAATTAGGATTATCTTAGCTTGCACCTTAGATTTCGTACAGATCATAGGTCGTTTTGGCCAGACACAGTATTCGATTGCTTCTAAAAATTCTATATCTGGTCCCCCCAATTAGAACATTGGATTTCGTACCAAATTCCACTAAATATCTTAATTTATAGACTTTAGTTGCTAAATGGAGGCGGGCTCGAAGATCAAATCCATTGTGTCATGGACCTAGAATAACAGGCCTAAAAGCGTAATGACGGGTCGGCCTAACCAGGAGGACGGCCTTTGGCCGATCTGATCGTCACCAACTATGTCCGGGTTCGGCCCGATAGGTCACATTTAATGTGATTTGACCGAGAAGGTACAATAATAAATGCGATTAGACCAGTCCTTACTCGCTCATTGAGTGAACTGGTGCATTAGGGGAAGCGTTTATTACTGGAAGCATGGCCCAAAGGACGGGCCGAGCTAATAATATTTATGGTAATGTCACGGCGATCGATCATCCACTGCCGCTTAGGCAGCAGCGGGTGTGGCAGAGCCATTTTATAGGGCTGCATGTCCGACAAGATCATCATGAGAAGTGAGGAGAGATGCATGACATATTCCACTATAAAAAGGGTGGGGACTTAAAGTTTAGAGGTATGCTTTGCCCAATTCTAAAGTAAAAAACTCTGTCAATTTACCTTCTTTCTAGTTTTTACTACCCTAAACACTATCTAATTTCATCATTGGAGCGGCTTCTGGTGAGTTGCTGACATCTAGCTCACGTTTGTTCACTCATGTAGGTGTCGTTCTGTTGGTAGATTTGATCGGTCCGAGTTCAACCCATCAAACAAATACAATTTGCAGGATACCTTCGTACATTTGGCGTCGTCTGTGGGACCCTAATTGAAAACAGATTGCAAAACTGCCAATGGAAACCCCCCTAACTAGCCCCTGGCCATTTGCACAATGGGGGTTGGACATCGTCGTAGGGTCGTTCCCCAGGGTGGTGGGGAATATGAAATTCATGGTGGAAACAACAGATTATTTTACCAAGTGGATTGAGGCATAACCGCTCTCCAACATAAGGGAATTCGACATGAAAATGTTTGTGTGGAAGAGTATCATAACGAGGTTCAGGATCTCCTACGCCTTCATTTCGGACAATGGTACCCAATTTGACGGGAGACTGTTTCGCCAATTATGTGTCGAATTGAAAATAGAGTTTTATAACTCCACACCGGCGTACCCATAGTGCAATGGTCAAGCAGAAGCTTTGAACAAAACCATCTTGGCCGGGACAAATAAAAGGCTAAAAAAGGCAGAACGAAAATGGACAGATGAGCTCCCCCATGTATTATGGGCCTACTGAACTACGCTGCGAAGATCCACTGGGGAAACCCCTTATTCAATGGTATGTGGTACTAAGGAGATAATCTCCCTTGAGATTGGCCTTTCAACTATGAGAACCGACGAATTCAATCTTGGGCAAAACGACGAGTCATTAGCTAAAGACTGGGACCTAATTGAAGAGCGAAGAGAAGAAGGACTCCTAAAAATCATATCCTACCAGCAAGAGATGAGTCGAGACTACAACAAGAAGGTCAAACCTAGGGAGTTCGGCCCCGGGGATCTAATCTTGAGAAAAGTTATGGACAACATAAAAGTATTGAGGGAGAGAAAGCTAGGGCCCAATTGGGAAGACGCTTACAAAATTAAGTCAGTTGTAGGCCTAGGATCCTACTTTCTCAAAGATGCACATAGAAAAGAGGTCCCACGGCCATGGAACTCGACCAACTTGAAGGTTTTCTATCATTAAAATTGCTTTGTACTACTCGAATCTTGTCAAGCACCAATGAATGAAGGATGTCCCCTTTTTTGTCAAGAACCAATGAATAAAGGATGTTTCTTTTTGGAAAGACTGCTCGGCACTCATGAGGTTTTTAACAACCCTTCGAAGAGTATGGCTCAGCCACGAGATTAAAAGATTCTCTCAAGAGTTAGAATAACTCCCAGGGTTTCTAACAACCCCTTCAAGGAAGCCAGCTCGTCACTCTCAAGGTTTCTAACAACCCCTCGAAGAGTACGGCTCGGCTATGAGATTAGAAGAATCTCTCAAGAGTTAGAATAACTCCCAAGGTTTCTAACAACCCCTTCGAGGAAGCCAGCTCGGCACTCCCAGGGTTTCTAACAACCCTTTGAAGAGTACGGCTTAGATACAAGATTAGAAGAATCTCTCAGGGGTTAGAATAACTCTCAGGGTTTCTAACAACCCCTTTGAGGAAGCCAGCTCGACACTTTCAGGGTTTCTAACAACCCCTCGAAGAGTATAGCTCGGCCACGAGATTAAAAGAATCTCTCAAGAGTTTGAATAAGTCCCAGGTTTCTAATAACCCCTTCAAGGAAGCCAGCTCGGCACTCTCAGGGTTTTTAACAACCCCTCGAAGAGTATGGCTCAGCCACGAGATTAAAAGAATCTCTCAAGAGTTATAATAATTTCTAGGGTTTCTAATAACCCCTAGAGGAAGCCATCTCGACACTTCCAGGGTTTCTAATAACCCCTCGAAGAGTACGGTTTGGTCACGAGAATAGAAGAATCTCTCAAGAGTTAGAATAACTCTCAGGGTTTCTAGTAACCCCTTGAGAAAGCTAGCTCGACACTCCCAGAGTTTCTAACAACCCCTAGAAGAGTACGGCTTAGCCACGAGATTAGAAGAATCTCTCAGGAGTTAGAATAACTCTTAGGGTTTCTAACAACTCCTTGGAGGAAGCCAGCTCGGCACTCCTCGAGTTTCTAACAACCCCTCGAAGAGTACGTCTCAGCCACGAGATTAAAAGAATCTCTCAGGAGTTAGAATAACTTCCAGGGTTTCTAACAACCCCTTCGAGGAAGCCAGCTCGGCACTCCTTGGGTTTCTAACAACCCCTCGAAGAGTATGGCTCGGCCACGAGATTAGAAGAATCTCTTAAGAGTTATAATAACTCTCAGGGTTTCTAATAATCCCTCGAGGAAGTCCGCTCGGGACTCCCAGGGTTTCTAACAATCCCTCGAAGATTACGGCTTGGCCACGAGATTAGATGAATCTCTCAGGAGTTAGAATAACTCCCAGGGTTTCTAACAACCCCTCGAGTACGGCTCAGCTACAGGATTAAAAGGATCACTCAGGAGTTTAACTCCCAGGAATAGGCTCAAAAAGCTCCTCGGTCTTGCAAATCATGGGGGTAGAATCGAGTTGCAAAGTAGTGTCGAATTTACCAGATTTCTAGAAAAGTAAGAAGAACACAATCAGAGAGCTAAAGAGTTTTTTTTTTACATTCCATAAAAGAAAAGCGAGTATTACATGGGTGGAGAGCATGGCCTTACATTGGGGCAAAAATAGCCAAAACTCTAAAAGCAGAACAAGAAAAACAAAAACAAAAATGAAACACCACTTAAACCTGGCCATCATCCACCACCTCAGGACGGACCTCACCGTCCCTCTCATCATGGCCATCATCGGGGATCTCCACTACCTCCTCCTTGTGAAAGGCATAATGGCTGGTAGTGCTGTCTTGAACGTCCCCAAGACGAAGGAGAGGCAGCTCGAGGGAACTTCGTGGTCCGTAGGATCAACTTTGGCGACCTGCTCCTCTGCAGCTGTGGCAACATCAGCATCAGCATTGGTTGGTAGCTCGCTCCACAGAGGAGAGTCCAGGGGACACCAGCCCGCTCCAAGCCTTGTTTATATCCCGGGTCGAGGAGTTCATCCTTGATGCTAAGAACTTCCTTAGCAAGGTGGGTGCCACACTTGTCCCAACCCTGTTGCCAGAGCTGGTCGTCTCGGTCAATCCTAGTGGCCTTGAGATCAGCCGCAATCTTCTTTTGAGTCTCCGCCTTAGCTTGAGAGGCTATTAGCAAGCTTCAGAGCTCGGCATTGGAAGTGATCACCATGACCGCCTCCTCTTTTGTCCTTCTCACTTCCTCATTCACCTTCTTCTCCTCTTCCTCAGAGGCTTTTAGCTGAGCCTTCAACCCTTGAAGGGCAGAATCGTTTCGTGCAAGGTTAGCCTCCAAATCCTTCACGTGTTTGACCGACTGGGTAAGTGCCTTGCCAAGCTTCTTGGTCTCCCTTAACAGCTCAGCGTAGCGGTTAGAGAACCGTCACAGCCAGGAATTGCTGCACAAATAAAGAAAAAAGGGAAAAGAAAGAAACGAAAGATCAGATATCAAGCAAGCAAAGAAAGGCCAAGGAAGGCCAAAAAGAAAGAACTTACCCTAACGCCGAGCTGGTAGACTCGGTCAAAAAGGGCTGGCAAGGACAAGCCAATGTGATTGGCTATGTTTAGGGGTAGGTCGAGCCCCTTCGCTAGGCACTCGGCGACGTTTCCTGACTTCGAAGAGTAACCCACGTGGAGCTGGCAACCCAAGAGATTGAACTCCCGGAGCTAGAGAGCAAAGGCAGGAGCCTCAGTCTCTCTCCCTATTCGGGAGGTGACATTGACGGTCGGACTGCTGTCACCACGGACTAGGCGGCGGCGCTGATGAGGGCGTGCCTCCGGTGGAGATTTGGAATGGTGCTAAACAGTGCCTTCGGTCATCACCTGGGTTTGAATGACAGTCGGCGTAGCCGCGGGAGGGGATGACGGTGCTAACAAAGCTGGATCCCTTGGCTGTGGCGGTGGTGGTGCCGAGATTCTTATAGCGGGGGTAGCGGAGGTACTGGTAACGTTTCAGTCAAGAACGGCCACCCTCAGATCAAATGTCCTCTGCTTTGGCATCTCTTCCTCTTCTGGTCGGGGCAAGAGAGGGAGTTTTGCTTGAGGTGGTGATGTAGGGTCTTGTCGCCGAACTTTCCTATGGCGTATCACCCATCGGTAGCTCGGTACGTAGTCAAGGAGATCAGGTGCCGAATGGGTCCCTCTGATGGTCAGACACCTCTACACCTCGGCAAAGGAAGCCTACCTTTTTTTATTTAGCTAGGGTGGTCACTTACAAAGAAAAATCAAGAAGATACGTAAGTAAGAACAGTATACGTAAAAGGGAAAGGAATAATAACATGAATAACGAAGAATGACAGCCGAACCGATCTGGACTCCCTAGGACCCTCAAAATTGAACGGCCAGCAAGTCTAGTGTAGTTAGGCTGGAACTCAAAGTATTCTCCCACCAGGATGTAATCGTTGTCGTGCTTGTCCGAATCAGGAAGGCCATGCACCATCTACTAGGCGACGCTCCTCAAAATGTAGCACAATATATTGAGTTTTGATAAGTCAAAACCTCTTTAAAACTCTTTGTTGTGGTTCAGCCATTAAACGACACTTCTGTCACATATTTTTGTATAGCAAAAAACTCCTATTTTTAATGACCTACTCCGAAAGTGGTCTGCATGAACATTGTAGCTAACATATTGACCTACTTGCTATCGAAAAACTAGATCTAGATACCTCGGGAAAGTCCCTCAAAACCGTTTCAAACTCTCTGTCCAAAATCGGCTCTGCTGAGTTTTGGCTGCTGATAGAACCTATTTTATAAAATGGTCAAAAACTCTAACTTGTTTCAAATAACTACCCTTAGCATTAAACATGAGACTTGTAGGTAACATGTTAAACTAGAACATATCTAAAAAATGGGCTCATTTGGACTTGATTTGATACCCCAAAATTGAGACCAACAAAGGCATATTTTTGGTAAAATTTTGAGGAAAGTGCTGAACCGTTTTCGCTTAGAATGCTTTACTTACCCGTTTGTCTTAGGTTTTGGCCTCAGTGATAAATATAAGAGTTGTAAAAAATATGTTTATCTAAATAATATTTAAAAATCATAACTTGATTACAAGTTTAGATGTCCCAAAAACCTACCGACCCTTTAATTTTAATACTCGAACTTGGCCTTTAAACTTACTATGTGTACGTTTGAGTACTTTTTGTTGTGAGGCCCAGATTTTATATGATGATTGATTTGAATTAGTTGATTGGTGTTTTTAAGTGAATGTACGATGATTTGAACTCATGCCATTGAGTTTAAATTGTATCTTGAGAATTGAACTTATGTCTCACACTGTTGTACTTATACTTAGTGAATTATACCATGATCTTTGCCATACTAGTTGATACTATGCTATAAATAGTTGCACTTGAGATCCATATTATACATCGTGGACATTATCACTTACATCCTGACATATTTGAGTCTATCTGTGTAAACCGTTGTTGGGATGGGTTATTGTCTTTCTTGGTTCTAAATTTAGGACATCTCTGGTTGCCATTTTTATAAATGTTTTGGGATATATTCTCCTTGTATACCCTGGGTGTGCCCCCAGTGTTACAAATTTGGTTTACACACCCTGGGTGCATCCCCTGTGTTTAAAATGATTTTTGGCTTATACACCCTGGGTGTGTCCCCGGTATTTAAAATGATTTTTGACTTATACACCATAGGTGCGTCCCCGGTGTTTGAAATGGTTTTTTCTTAGACAACTTGGGTGCATCCCTAGTGTTTGAAATAGTTTATCATGAAAATTGTTAGACACCATAGGTTCGTCGCTAGCATTCTAGTTTTGGTAGTTTGGACTTTAGAGTTGACACTGTTGCAAAGGCATCGTGCTTCTTTAGGTGGGAACGTTCAGGTTTAAAAGCCAAACCCCACGCTGTTGCAAATTATTTCGGAGTAAAACAGCTGTGGCATGTAGCCAGGCAAAGAATTTACTATTCGCAACGAGAAGTAGTGATGGCTTTTGTGTTCAATTTATCCATAAATCCTACTCTGATAATTTTTCGATGTGAAATTACTGTTATGATCTGGGTGTTTGTCGAGTTGAGCAATTGCATTGCATACACGGCATCTCATACTCGCATGTTTATTGACTTATCTGCTACCTTGTTATAAATTTTTCTGTCTCCTTGATTTTAAATTGGGCTTAAGTGTTACTTGGTATGCGTTTGTGGTATATTTTGTTGTGAGTTTGATTAGAAGGTTTAGGAAATTTTTTTCTGTGTTTTAGCTCATGGCATTCGTGCCACAGGTGAGGAGAAGAAATTCTTTGAAGAAGTTGCCCCTAGTGAAGAAGAAGGATTTGAAGAATAAAGCAAGTGGCAGGAGCCACAGACCCCGACAATGCTAGCTAAAAGATTTAGTGTTCACCATTTTGTTTTTTTGTTTAGTTTCTATGGGACCAGTGTACTTTTGTTGAATCTATAGTGAAACTATAATCGTTATGTATTTTGAACAGCTCAGAACTCTTAAAGATGTAATATTTATTATATGTAAATATAAATGAATGACTAGAATATCCTTTTATTTATATTTATTATGTTCTGACATGTTCGGATGATGGGACGTCACTCTCTCACTCACTCACTCACACACACTCTCTCTCTCTCTCTCTCTCTCTCTCTCAAACATAAACTATTCATTCTTTCCATCTGCAAAACTATTTAGTTTAGTATAACTAAACTTCTTTCTTTCCAAACAAAATTTACAAGTGAACAAGATCCAACTACTTCTGTTTTGTTTAAAAATAATATCTACACAATTTTAAACCGATAAATTTTTAATGGACACTTTTTTCAATGCATGTGCAATGCACACACTTTTTTTTCATAGCCTAGTATTGAAATAACTTTTTCTAATAACAAAATATGATTTCTTTAAAATAAAAAAATCTGTGTCCTACAAGAAAATACACTTTTGGTGACTAGTTTTGGCGACCAAAATAGATTTTGATCGGTGAAAGATATACTTTTGGCACCCAGATATACTTTCTACTCAGTGCTTATCAAGAACAAGGCTGTTTTAATTTAATTTGGTATATTATGCAGGTTGAGTTTCATCATTGTAACCCATAAGAATGTAAACATATGTGATATCGATACAAAATAGTCATCCAACTTTCATGTGTTCACTCCTTTTTTGGACTTAGAGAAGCTATGGAAGCCATCACCGAATCGAGACTATGTGCCATGTGTTGAGCCAAGTTAGACTTACTCGTGTAATGTAATGAACTTGTTGGTTTTGCTTCAAATTTGTACATATCAATGCCTAACTTATTGAATATTCATTCTTCTTTGGTACTATGATATATTGCACTATTTTCGTTATTGGTGTTTGTGTATTTGTAAATAAATATTAATTATTATTTTGAATGTATTAAATGTTGTGTATGAAGTGATAAAATTACTATAGTAACAAATATCTTTTAAAAAATATACTTTTTGTCGACCAAAATATTTGGTCAACAATTTTTTTACAAAAAGTAGGATCTTTTGCCGACTAAAATATTTGGTTGCAGAAACAGCCTTTGCTGACGAAATATTTTAGTCGCCAAAGGTTTTAATTTTTAAAAAAACTTTTACCGACTGAATGTTTTGGTCACCAATGAACACTTTTGCCAACCAAATGTTTTTGGCGACAAATTATATTTGTCGGCAAAAGCAACTATTGCCGACTAAATATTTGTCGGCAAAAGTTTATTTTCAGCGACCATCTAAGGTTTGGTCGACAAAACTTGTCACCAACTCAACTTTCATCGGCTTAGACTTTTGGCGACCCACTAAACTTTGGTCGGCAAAGGTCTTTTCCGACAAGTGTTTGCAACCAAAATATTTGGTCGGCAAAAACTTTTGGCAACCAAATTAAGACATTTTTCGACCTAACTTTTAGTTGCTGAAAGTACTTTTTTTTTGTAGCGGATAGAACATTATATTTTATTTTATTTATTACGTAAATTAGGAATATGTCCTATTTTAGAGGTTTGTTTATAGATAAATTCTTCTATAAAAAATTATAGAGTAAATTACACTAATCTCCCCTGAAATTCACGAAAATATCAACCACTTTCCTTATAGTTTTTGAAATGTCTCTAATCTCCCCTCAGATTTAATTTTTGTATCAAATTAGTCCAATCGTTAAATATTTATTACTATTTTAACGAAAATTCCTAAAATCCACCAAAACCAAAGGGGAGAGAAGGTTAGGGTAGAGAGAAGAAGAAAAAAAAAGAGAGAGAACAAAAAAATAACCTTGATTTTGGTGGATTTTTTGTGCGGCGTCCGGACTTTTTTTGCTTTCTCTCTCCTTTTTTTCCCTCTCTTTACTCTAACCTCCCTTCTCCTTTAGTTTTGGACAATTTTGGTAGTTTTTGTTAAAATAGTAACGAAAATTTAACGGTTAGACTAATTTGATGCAAAAATCAAATCTGAGGGGAGGTTAGTGAGATTTCAAAAATCACAGAGAACGTGATTGATATTTTCATGAATCTCAGGGAATGTTAGTGTAATTTACCCAAAATTATATATTCCTTTAGGTCCTACTTTAAATTTTTAAGAAAATTTTTGACATTTATAACCTAATTGTTAGTAATGTCATGACGATATATATGGAATAATTTATATTTAATACTCAAAAAAAATTGTTTCCTTAATTTTCGCTGCTTCATACAATCACTAAAATTTGATTCTTTTTTAAATTCATGTATATGGTAAATGCATAGAAACATTTACAATAATATTTTTGTTGATTCATTTTTTATCATTTTTTGTCATCTACCACTTGTAGTTTCATACTTACTAAAACGCAGAAAATAATACACATTAAGCTATCATCAAATTGCCACTTCATTTCATTCCTTACATATTAAAATATAAAAAATGATACACATTAAGATTTAATCAAATAGTCGTTTCATTTCGTTACATAAATATTAAAATATAGAAAATGATACAATTAAGGTTTCATTAAATAATACACATGAATTTAACTCATTTTTTTACAATGACACACATAAAATAATAATATTTTCAAAAATAATATAGTTGAAATAGCATATGAAACAATATCAGTTAAATGATACACATTGAGAGTTCCTAAAATGGTAAACATGAAAAAATAACATTTTCTTAGAAGTCATTATTTCATGTGTATCATTTTTAAACTGATATTGTGACATGTGTAATATTTTATGTTATAATAATGAAGTGATCAGTCAATTAATGTGTATTATTTTGTACAATTTTAGCAAAGATGAAAAAAAAATAACATAAAGTACATTAATCAAAATATTATTATTGTGTATCATTTCTTATTAATGCGATATTGTACAATGTGTATAATTTTCTATTATAAAAAATAAAGCGATCACTTAATTAATGTGTATATATACTACTACAATAATGTTAAATGATCACGCTTTAAAATTTAAAAAAATCACACTTTTTATAAAATTACAATAAAAAATAGAAAAAATTTTTAATCACCTTATCAAATAAAGTGAGATTATATATATATTTATCTCATTTATTAAAAATAATGTGATAATAAATTAATTTTTTAATCTCACTTTTTTGTTGTAAATGTGATTAAAAGTTAACTAAGGGTTAAAGATTTTACAATCCTCTCCCAAAATACCTCCATACCTGCAGTGGCTCACCAGTACCTCATCACCCGCGGCGGCTCACCAGTACCTCCATCACGACAGTGGCTTACAGCCACCGTTCCGGCGACATTAGACCACCGTTGTCTTCAACCAGCGATGTCCCCTTGTCGTCTTTAGTCGATTTCTCAAACCAGACATGACTTAAGCTCGTCGTCTTCGTCCCCTCATCGTCTTCGACAAGTCGATTCTACTATCTTTCATAAATATAGGGTTTTAATTTCTGAGATACAATCCTTTTTTCCCCTCATAAATACTTCTTTAAACTCTTTATATATACACACACCCTTCTTCTTCGTTGCTTAAACCCTAGAAAAATCGAAGCATGTTTATGATTTATACAGTCAAAATTTGAATACTTTTAACTTGTTTGTTTGATAGGCACAAGAGGGTCTCAAATCAGGATCAGGACTGCGGCGGAACATACGACTATTGAAGGCAAATTATATAAAGGAGTTTTCATACCTAGGTCAAGCCGAGGACCCTTTTGATCTCAATACCCTCCAAGCTCGGGAAGAATCTGCCATTAGGTAAGGTCTACATGTATGACGCCAAGCCTATTTCCCAAATTCTGGCTATGTTTCATGATCTTTGTTACAAGTCCTTGGATAGAATTCTCTGTTGAAAATCAGTAAGGAATTCTATGTTGCAGGAGATAATTCCATGTTGAAAATCAGCAAAGAATTTTTTTCAATTTGGGTTTCTTATCAATTTTGAGTATTTTGCTCAGAAGTTTGTTTGGATTTCTTATCAGATTTGGGTATTTTGTTTGGAAGTCTAATTTCAAAAAGAACTTACAACCTAATACAATTGATATATAGCTATGGATGAATGTAAGTATTGTTATTTTGGATTTGGAATTGCAAGTGGTGATATTTGAGGTTTTTGTGTTGTGGACTGGATAGGATTTAGGAAGTCTGGCGTTATACCAAATCTAGGTCTCTGGTTCTGCTCTGGAATCTTGGGTGTGGGTTTCTGTTCGCTAGGTGTTTGTTACAATGCTTGAGTGATTTTTAGTTTTAGGGGTCTTAGTTTTAGTATGTGTTTGGTTAAGGATTTCAAAATCAGGTTGGTGGGTGTTGGTCCTATTGGCGTGAAGCTCTCTTAGGCTCTCTAGCATGTGTGTACTTCAGATGGATGCTTCAGTGTCTTGCTGGTTTAGCCTTGGTGCTGCTTTATTTTTACTGCTGAGTGGGTCTCTAAAATGTCTGCTAAGTGGGTCTCTACTCCAAGTCTAGGTTTGCTGCCCCAATTGCCTGTGTGATTTGCTTAGCCATGTTGGGAGCCAATTTGAAATGGTGGGGTAATCTGATATAGTGCATAGGTCTCTCATCCAACTTTTGGAAGTTTTGCCTTTTAATTTTGCTAATTAGTATTGTTTGGTTGCCATTCTTTGCTGCTGTTGTTGAGGTTTGTTGGGTTTTGTTGCTGTAAGTTTCTAATTCTGGTTCTTGGTGCCTTCTCTTTCTCTTAGCTTTAGCTGGTTTAGCTTTAGGTTAGGTCCCGATCTTACTTCTCATTTCATATGTTTTTTTGTTCTTCGATTTTAATTATTAAAACTATTTTGTTGAATTGATGTGATACTACACATGTCAGACACGTATCCCATACTCGTATTCATGTGTCGCCAAGTGTTAGACATGGGTATTTAATAAATTTAGAAGAGTACGCTACTCACATCTACTATATTGATCAGATGAACAATTATAGACTATCATAATGCCATTTTTCAACACTCAAGTACTAATATAGCCAATGTAGCATAGACGCAAAGAACGAAACCATGCAGACACAGCAAGTTGAAGAGAAATAAAAAAGACACAGCAAGGACACATTAACATTTCTATAGAAAGAATGTATTAGGCACATGCTGCATAAATAGCATGATGAGGAAGGCAAACACGTAAATTTTGTATATCTCTATCACCTATTGCCCACTTATAACAACTTTCAAGTGTGAATTGTTTATCTTCTTTGTTTACAATATGTTTCTTCATTTCATTTCGTGAATTTTGTTTCCTTAACCATAATAGCCACTTAACTGAAATATAGTAAATATACTTTACTCCACCTGACCATTTGGAACATCTAAATATTGACATCTCTAATTAAATTCACACATGGTCTTTTTCCTAGGATGATGTGGACCACCAAAATCCCCCACGTGATGAAGAATGATAGGCAATGTCTTTAGTTCATAAAACTTGATATACCTTCAGTACAAACTTGAGATGCGGATA
>JAULJZ010043383.1:0-14400 GCA_032270985.1 Heliamphora pulchella
ATAAACCAATAAATTAGATTTAAAAAAATGTAATCAAAATATTAAAGGAGTTATTAAAAATAGAAAAATAAATAAAATAAATAAATAAGTTATTATTCGAAATGCTAGTGTAAGAGGAGGGAGAGCGGCGGCATGGGAGGGAGGAGATAATATGCTGTAAATATTAAGGATTTGTTTTCTATTTTTCTTAATTTTTTTAATTTTTTGGTTAAAATTGTTTCAGGATCATCTTGATAAAAGTGGTTAAAAATAATAAATCTTGATTAAAAGATTAAAATATAAAATCTAATTTATTAACTTATTTTTGTCATTTTTTTTATAAAATAACTAAAATATTATTTTTTTTAATTACTCTAAGTAAGAAAAATCAAAAAGCAGATTAGTTTAAAAAATTATAAAAAAATTATTAAAAATAAAAATAAGCAAAATAAAATAACTAAATATACCATTATTCTACAAGTGCTTGGTAAGCTCTTGTTTCTCATTACAAAGTTCACTATTTTTTAATTTTTTTTTTTAAACTGAAGCTGTTAATAGGTAATTGTAATAAGAAGCAGCAATAGTGATAAAAAATAGTGGTAGAAAATAATAGCCGAATATAGTAGTTAGAGATGATGATCAGAGACAGTGATCGAAAATGATTGTCGAAAACGGTAATCGAAAGTGGTGGCCGGAGAACGTGGTTGCGAGTGGCGATCGAAAGCGGTAATCAGAGGTGGTGAAAAAAAAATATATAAAATAAAAATTTGTTTACAAAATAAGTAAAAAAGTATTTTTTCTATTTACAAAAATTTAATAAATTTTAAAAATTATTTATATTTTTTTGAAAATAAAAATAATTATCAAACATATTTTTTATTTACAATTTATAAAAAAATTTAAAAAATAATAATAATAATAATAAATAAAAACATCACCAAACAGGCCAAAATGAGTGGTCTACAAGATAGCGTATTCAGATAGAAGGGTGACTGTGGTTTGGCATTACAAAATGAAAGATGTCAACAAATTAGAAATCATAAAAGGGAGACATGTGGGCTCGTTTGTGATGATTAATCTTTTATTTTATTTTATTTTATTTTATTTATTTTTATTTTTAGTAAATTGTTTTTACTGTTTTTTGAAATTGTAAAAAAATACAACAATAAACCAAAATAAAATTTAAATTTATAATAAGATTTTAATAGTTTAAAACTATTCCGTGTCATCATTTATATACTTATATGACTTAATTACATTGCAAAAAAAATTTAAGATAATGTTGACAACATATAAATAATATCAAATCTTTTTATTATAAATAATTCATTTTGTTGCATGGATCAAGCCATTTATAATGTAATTTTACATAAGCCCTGTTTGGGATAATTTTTAGAAGAAAAAAAAAACTCATCTTTTTAAGTTATACTGTTTGCAATTTTAAAAAAAGTAGTACTTTTTTTCACTTTTTTTTTAAAAAACATTATTCACATTTCAAACACTTTAATTTCTACACTACAACATAAAAATAAGAACATATTAGGCGGGTGAATAATATACATATATATATATATATATATATATGGATCATGCTAATCACCGCCTATTAGTTAATAGAATAATAAAGATAAATTTTTTTTTAATATCAATACACTTTTAAAGGTGAGATCTATTACTTTCATAAATATCAATATATTTTGTACAGATATTTACATTTTTTATACCCATTATTCACCATTTAATAGGTAATAATTAGTATTTTTTATTACTATTTATAAACATAGTAAGTCATACTCCCACCTCTAAAAACATATTAATATTAAAAAAAATTTCTATTAACCCATTAACCATATTAAAAAAATGTCTCTATTTACTTTTTAACCGCCGCTTAATATCCAATAATTAGCACAATTCTAATTAAAATAATTATTTAAATTATTTAATTTTTAAATTTAACCAAAAGTGGAAATGGAGGGGGGACCGTACCCGCCGGGTTGTGCGGACAAGCTCAGGCGGAATTTTGTAAAGATCGGCGTCAACGGCTTTGATTGCGGCGGCGGTGGTGGCGGTACCGTTAGGTTGGCGACGATTACTATGGTGGTGTACGGCGGCGGCGCTGTTGACGGTGGCCGGAGTGCGGTTGTGGAGGTACGGCGTTTGCGACAAACTCTGTTTCCTTGGTGGTTCCGTCACGTCGCGTATCTTCTTCTTCTTCTTCTCCTTCGCTTGCTTTTTCTGCTCCTTCACTTGCGGGCACCTTTTATCACTAACAGTCCTCGACTGCTGTGCCCAAATCACGTGCCATTATTATCATTCCCGTACTTAAAAAAAACATATTATTAAATGGTATTTTAAAAGAAAAATAAAAGTTTAGTTTCTCTTTTGGATAAAAAAAAATGAGAAATTTTATTTATTTTGTGTTTTAATTTTATATTTAATGATATTATAAAAGAAAATAAAATTTTAAATTCTCTTTCAGATAAAAAAAAATTCATTTATTTTAAATTTTAAATTCTCTTTCAGATAAAAAAATGAGAAATTTTATTTATTTTGTGTTTTATCTTTAAAAAAATTATGATCATAATTATTTTATTAATTTTTCTTAATTAGTTTTATTGAGAAAAGTTAATAAAATAGAAATCATTGATAAAATAATGAAAAAAAAATATTAAAGATGTTAGCAAACAAACATGAATATGACATATTAGCTTATTTTGATTTTTTTTTTTTAGAATTGTCTAGATTTTTAATTAAAATATTTTTCTTTTTATTCATTTGGACTAGAAGAATCGGAAAAAATAAATAAATTTTGGATTAAAAAGTTAAAATAAACTACTAATAACAATATAAAATAAATAAATAAATAGATACCCATTATCCACTACCACAGGTTGCTAGTTAGTATTTTCATTAATAAAAATTAGAAAAATATTATAAAAAATATTTAAAATATTTAAAAATTTTTATTTTACTTTTATTAAAAAAACTTAAACTTCTTAAAAACGAAACATTTTTAAACATCCATTGAGATTTTTGTATAATTAAAATCAGATTTTTTTTTATGTTATAAAAAAATTAAAAATATAAAAATTAGTGATCAAATGATGAAAAATATTCGTTAAGGACGATAACAAACAAATACGAATATGACATATTAAATTATTTTGATTTTTTAGTTTTAGATTTTTAATTGAAACTTTTTGATTCTTTTTTTATTAGAAGAATCAAAAAAGTAAAATAAATAAATAAAATCCACAAAAGAAACAATATAAAATAGCCTTAGATTATTTTACGATAGCTATATATCACACTTAAATGTGTGGTAAATATTGATTTCAAAATAGAGCCATGTTTGAAAAAAAAAAATTAAATGAGTTTGTTTGATTTTGTCCTTTTGGATTTTCAAGATTTTTAAGATATATATTTTTCGAATTGTCTTGAAGTAAATAAAAAAGTAAAAAAAGTAATTAAAAATAAAAAAAATCACTAGAGACAGAAATAAACAATACAAAATCTCACTTATTAATTTAGTTTAGCATATTTTTTTATTTTATCATTTATTTTTCTATTCTTTTGAAAGTAATCAAAAAAAAATATTAAAAATAATTTATTATGTCAAACAGGTATAGTTTGTAAATGAGATTTTGTCGGAAAGCAATACAGATGAATTGTCAAAACGAAAGCAATAATTGAGAATTTTTATTTCTATCAAGATTCTCACTTTTTATTTTGGCCCGTTTGGATGACCTTACTTATTTACTTATTGATTTATAAATTAAAAAATAAGTCATGTCATTTAAATAATTAAATAAGTTAAAAATAAAAAAATAAGCAAGTAAATAAATAGGCAAATAAGTTTGTTTAAATAACCAAATAAGCAAATAAACTAGCTTATAAGCTAAATAAATTAGCTTATAAGCTGACTTATAAACAAATAAACTCGTTTGAATAGCTGACTTATAAGCAAATAAGCAAATAAGTTACAAGTCACCCAAATAAACTTGCTTATTTGGAATTTAACTTATTTGCTAATAAGCAAATAAACAAATAAATAAGGTCCACCCAAACGGAGCCTTTGTCTTGATAAAATATATTGAAAAAATATACAAAATATAAAAAATATTCACTAAAAATAAAAATAAACAACATAAAATTAAATTTATTAATTTATTTTGACTTATTTTTATCTTTTGTGAATTTCTTCCATATTTTGGTTAAACAGATTTATTTTGTTGATTGATTTCAATAAAAAAAAAAAAAAACAAATCTAAAACAATATAATAATTTAATCAAATAATAAAAAATTTATTTAAAACAAGAAATAAAGAAATAAAGAAATAAACTGCCATTCCAAACCCGGGGTAATACTTTCTTATTTAATTACTTGATTTTGTTTATTTTTGTTTTTAGTAAGATTTTTTTTATTATTTAATTAAACTATTATATTTTTCAACTACTCTCGTCGAGACGAGTTAAAAAAATAATTTTTTTTAATTAAAATATAAAAAAATTTATAAAAGACAATAATAAGTCAAAAAAAAATTATGGTGTTTATTTTTATCTTTAATGAATTTTTTTTTTTTAATTAAATTTTTATTTTTGAGGTGCATTTTATCAAGATAATTTCAAAAATAAAAAAAATAGACAAAAAAACTTTAAAATAAAAATAAGTAAATTTCTCGAGCCCAAACAAGCGAATGGTGCCAATAATTCGAACGGAAAGTCAGACCTCGGGAGGAGGAAAACCAGTGGTACGACGAGGAGGTTCCTTGAAATCAACGGTGTAGAGATCACTGCCGCCGCCTCCGCCGCGGCCGGCGGCGTACTTATCGCACTCCCCGGAGGAGTAATTGCTGTGGCGGTGGCGGAGCAAGCCACCGACCACCGCCTGCCTGGCGCATTCGAAGTACTGCGTGATTGGCAACTGGTTCGCGTAATCCCAGTTCCCAAACGCCGGAATCCGACCACTCTTTCTCCAGTACTGCACCTATTATCACCAATTCCATTCAAGTATTTAAAAATCCATAATCTAACAATTATAATTTCTTAGACCAAACAAGGAAATAAATTTCAAAATCAATGAAATAAATTTAAAAAATATTATATGCATGCATTTGGACACATATTCAGTTACATCATTCTCACTTACGACAAAGCAAAAAATATTATAATTTATGTTCGATGGCTGTAACAAAATTCAATAAGTCTTAATTTTTTTTAATTAATTTTTTTATTTTTTATAAATCAAACTAAATTTTTATCCCAATAAATTAGGATGGTTACATGAATTCTTTTACACTATTTTATTATGTTAAAAATTATATATTTAATTAGTTTTAATAGATTTTACTGTTTGTAAATTTCTTCTACAAATTCGAAAGCATGTGGATAGTTATTTATGAATTCTTTTCATTATTTTGTTGAGTTTTTATAATTTTTAGACTTTTCTAATTGAAACGAGGCGGAAGGATTAAGATTTTTGGTCAAAATATAAAAATAACAATAATAATCTAAAATATGCTAATAAATTAAATTATTTATAATTATTTTAATCTTTAATAAAAATAATTATCTTTTACCTAAAACCTTAATTTTTTTTCAATTTCTATCATAGATCTAGAAAAAAAATATATATATATATTTTTCTACAGTTTGTAACTTTTTACAAATCCCAAAGCCTTAGGTTAGGATAGTCACTTGTTTGTTTGCTTTTGTATCTAACGAATTCTTTTTATCAATCTGTAAAATTTTTATAGTTTCTAGAATAATCTCGTCGAAATGAGTTAAAAAGAAATAAAAAATTCTGATTAAAATATTAAAAAAAATTTTAAAAATAAAAAATAAACTAATAAATTTAATTTATTTTTTACAACTTTCATTTTTTATCTTTTAGTTAAAAGTTTTAATTTTTTAAGGAGAAGATAAAGAATTCCTCTCGTAAAAAAAACTAAAAAAAAAATCAATTTTTTTAAAAAAAGAAATCCAAAAAAAGAAGAGGGCAAATTCTGATAGAAGCAAAGAAATACAAGTTGAACTTACTTCCATGGTGTTTGTGTGGCGGCGGGGGCGGAGGCAGAGGCGGTTGCGGCAAAGAAGAACCTCAAAGTTTCCAACCAGCGAGAAACAAAAAGAAAAAGGGGGAAAAAAGCAAGAGAAAAAGTGGATGTGGGTGTTTAAATTTTAGGAAGAAAGGTGGGTTTTTGATGAGCGGTGAAAGATGATGAGAGAGCAGAAAGGTTTACAGGAAGTTTAGGAATCTTTAGGATTTTGCAGAGGGAGAGAGAGAGAGAGAGAGAGAGGCAGAATTTGGTTCTGAAGTGTAGAAAAGAAGCAACTGTTTCAAACAAAGAAAGACAGGAGTTTTTTTTTTTTTTTTTTTCCTTTGGAAAGTGGAAAGATTGGAGGTAAGCAGAAAGAAAGAATTAGGCTCTGTTTGGATCAATAAAAAAGATGATTTTTTTTAAAAAAAGCTCGGCTTTTAAATTGGTATGTTTGGGATAATATTGTAGCACGACTTTCAAGGCAACTCACAAAAAATTAAATCTTTTTTATTTCTCTTTTTTTTTTTTAACATCTACTTTTTTTAAATTATTCTAAATACTTTTAATTTTTTTTTATTCTTATTTTTATCAAAAAAACTAAACCTTTCAAAAATTAAGCTTAAAAGCTATTCCAAACAGATACTTATTCGATACATTTGGAGTGTTATATGACAATTTTACCTAGTGATCCTATTCAATATTATAACTACAAATTTTATGATAAAACATGGTGACTCATTTTTGTTTGGAGTAATTATTCGATTTTTTCAAAGTACTATGTGACAGGTTTACGTGGTGCTTTCACTCAATATAGTTGCGACAAATTTTACGATAGAGATATAATAACTCAGATCAAGGGTAACTCACATTATATAAGTCGTGATCATTTATTTGTCAGAAGTACCACGTGACTTTGTCTATATGGTACTTCGGGAGTTTATAATAATTTACTTTTTATTGGATTGTTAAAAAATAAAAAATTATTCATATAATATGAATTATGATTATTTTTAACCAGAAATACAAGGTGACGTCGGCTATATAATAGGCCAAGAGTTTTTAATAATATACCAGGAAAAAGACAGGGAGTTGACTGTTGTTATTATTATTATTATTATTATTATTTGAAGGATTTCGGGTGTGTAGTTTCTAACTCTACAGTATGGTTATGTTTGGATCCATGGAGCTTATGTCCGGATCCACTTTAATTGTTTTTTTTGGGTTAAAGTTGGAGATTTTTTTTTTTTTGCTTTTTTTTTAAATCTTCTCAATAGAATGAACAAAAATAATAAAATTTGTAATCAAAAGATAAAAAAAATCATTAAAGATAAAAATGAACAATATAAAAAAGTTAATTTATGGACTTATTTTGACTTGTTTTTGTTATTTCTAAACTTTCTAATATTTTAGGTCATATTTGGGATGTTTAAAAAGCATGACTTTTAAGAGATTTAATTTTTTTAAAAAAAAAAAATTTTCAAAAAAAAGAGGAATAAAAAAAAGTTAGAATGTTCGTAATAATTTTTTTTTTGCTTTTTTATTTTTTTTTGCTTTTAACTAAAATGTCTAATATACTCTTATTCTTTTACTTTTAAATTGTAGTGTTTGAGATATTAGCATAATTTTTTATATTTTTATAAGGAGAATTAATTTTTTTAAATGATGGTATTATAATAATTTTACTTCAAAAAAATAAGATATTTAAGATGTGGATAAGTTTTTTTTCTTTAAAAAAAATATAAAAAATTAGATACTTTTTCTGAGAAACCAAACGTTATGGGTTAAAAATTTACTTCTTTTAAGTGATTATCCCAAACGGACCAACGATTCAAATAATTTATCTAAGTACATTCAAATGTATAAATTATTTAGGTAAAAAGTAAAATCTACAATTATTATTAAGTACTTAAATAAATAATACTTGTCTTTAAAAATAAACTGTACAATGGGCTGTATGCTTTCTTTAAAACAAATATAATTTTTTATCTAGTTAAATACATTTTGAGGGGGAACAAGTTCCGACTAGAAGCACGTGGAGGCCGACCAAAACCACATGGAGCACACGTGGAAGACCGTACAGCGAAGCAGGCCTTTCAACCTCTAAACGCACCTTGGTATGTAGATGCTAGCTCGGTCAGTAAGCCAAGCTGCTTGGACAATGTGTCCAAGGTCCATGAACCTCGAGACTGTAATCCGAGCAATGGTTCTCGGCTCCGAATTCAAAAGGACGCGAAGTGTTCGGCTTCATGAAAGAGAATGCTCAGCATTCCATTCCGAGCAAGACGAGCCGTGCAACCCCTAGATCCGATCTTGAAGGTTGATACTCATGTTGATACGCGTATTAGGAAAGTGATCTGGTGATAAAAGATCCTCGGCACTGTAATCTGAGCAATGGTTCTCGGCTCCGAGTTCAGAAGGACGCGAAGTGTTCGGCTTCATGAAAGAGAATGCTCGGCATTCCATTCCGAGCAAGACAAACCGTGCAACCCGGCATTCCATTTCGAGCAAGACGAACCGTGCAACCCTTAGATCCAAGCTTGAAGGTTGATACTCATGTTGATACGCGTATCAGAAAAGTGATATGGTGATGATGCCCGTCGGTGACTTTATACCGGTGAATCCTCCGACGATCAAGTCATACAAGAGGTTTGAGAAAGAGAGAAGAACTTGAGAGAGTATTTTGACAGAGTTTCTGCTAGTAAAAGAGAGCCTACCTTTCATTCTGAGATTGTTGGCTATTTATAGGTAAAAATATACTTGACCCGCTTGTGGAGTCCGACTCGACCCGAGCGGGTCGGGTTGTACTCCCCCTCTCTGATCAATGCATACCAATTAATGGTTTGATTGTGTTTTATCAGTGCCATCATTAGATCTCTCTGCAATATTTTTTTTAACCTATAAATAGCCAACAATCTCAGAATGAAATATAGGCTCCTTTTTACTAGCAGAAACTCTGTTAAAAATACTCTCTCAAGTTCTTCTCTCTTTCTCAAATCTTTTGCCTGACTTGATCATCGGAGGGTCCACCGGTATAAAGTGACCAGCGGACATCTCACCCATTTCTTGTGCAGGCAAACACGTGACGTTCATCCTGACATCTTAGCCAGCTTGGACGGGACCAGTAAATCCTAATCCTTATTCTCTACATATTTGATCAGAAAATAATTTATATACTGACAACTACAAAATAAGTAAATAGTTTTAACTTATAAAAAGTGTAATTATTCGATCTATAACATTATGGGAGTGTTTGGTAAAAAAATTTTTAGTAGATTTTAGTTTCTATTACTAATTTTAGTTACAAGTTATAAGTTTTTCAAACACTTATAACTTTTGCTACGACTTATAATTATTATTTTTTATTTTAGTTATAAGCTATAATTTTTACTAAATATTTACAACTTATACTACAAATTACAATTTATAAATTATTAGTTTTAGTAATATTAAACACCACATATGTGGCATTTTTTACGTGGTAATTTTATTCAATGACATAATAAAAAACACTTTGAGTCGAATAATGTATGTCTATTTTTATTGGATAAATAAAAATAAGAGTAATTCACTTAATATAAATTAAATATATTTATTTATCAAAATAAATAATTTTTCTATAAAAAAAACTTTGGCGCTGAATGGTTGAATTTAACTTATTGGTTTTTTGATTTATTTAACATTGTAAATTTTTCGTTGAACTTTTTTTATTATTTATTATACTTTTTAGATTACTCTCATTGAGACGAGTTAAAAAAGTAAAAAATTTAGATAAAAATATAAAAAAAATTAAAAATATAAAAAATAAACAAAAATAAATTAATAAGTCAAATTTTATATTGCTAAAATTAAAATAAGCAAAAATAAACTAATAAGCCAATAGATAACATTTACCCAAACAGTCACGATCCCCAATGACACGGTGAAAATGTCAGAAATTTCATTTTCAACAAGTTTGAATTCTTAAAAAAAACAAAGGAACATTTTACCAATTTTGCTGAATTCACGCCGACAACCGGACAAGACCCTGACTCAACTATTAACCCCCCTCTTTTCAACGGAGTTGTGTGGCTGTGAAGGACGTGATGTAGGGTCTGATTGACAAGTTTTTTTTAGGTTTTTAGTTTAAAATGTTAAAATTTTAAAATGAGTTATTTGATTAAAAAGTAAAAATAAAAATAAAAATTTAATAATTTAAAAATTAAATTAAAACATAAATTTTTAAAATATTATATTTAAATTCTCACAATTCTTAAAAAATAATAATACTCTTTATTTATAATTTATTTACTACCATTACTAACTATATAGAATTGTTAATATCAAATATATAGAAGAATAAAATTATCTATTTTAAATAAAAAGTAACTAGCTATATACCCAAACAACTAATTTCAAAAAAGTTAATTTGAAAGTTAAGTTATCAAATAACATATTTTGAATTCAATTTATTTATTTTGGTTAAAAATATAAAAAGTAAAAAAAAATTAAACTTTTAAGCTAGTTGACAATCGGAGCCGTAATCAATAAATAATAATAATTTATTTATTTATTTTATTTTTTTTATTATTTAATTAAATTTTTATATTTTTTTTGACTCTTTTTATAGATGCGAGTCAAAAAAAAACTTTGAAACAAAATATAAAAAAATTTTCAAAAGACAAAAAAGGAAGTTAAGTTTTATATTAATTATTTTTATTTTTAATAATTTTTTTTTCTTTTCAACACACAAATTTACTTTTTTTCTTTTTTTATGTCGAGACAATTCAAAAAATAAGATATTTTGATTAAAAAATAAAAAATAAAAATCTACACAAATTAGCCTGAAAAAAAGGATTGGTGGGCAACGGTTGTATTTTGATATGACTCTACATTAATATGGCACATATATGCTACTGACATAACTTGGTATGTGACGTCTACTGATTAAATTGGTATGTGACGTTCACAACCTCTGTGGTGCCATGGATGCCAAGATTGATGTTCTATGCAGAAATGCTTGCAAGGGGTAAATATGAAAGAATTTGTTAATTTATTATTATTATTATTAATTAAATGTGAGTTAATTAACAAAAAAAAAATAATAGTGTGAATTAATGTGTAATACGAAATTAAATATCAGGGATGACAATATAATTTTTATAAACGTGTAGAATTGACTGTATTTAATCAAAAACTCATGAAAAATTGGTATAATTTATCATCATACTAAATATAATAGTTTTATATCTTTCTCTTATTTTCAATTATGTTTCTTATTTTTTATCCTTTTTTTAATTATAATTACTTTTTGAATATCTTTTTATTTTATTATCTCTAAGGGTAAATTACAAACACATTCATTGAGATATTGATCAATTACAATTAAACACTTGAGGTATTAAAAATTATATTTCGTTCCTTAAGATTCAAATTCGCATAATGAATAGCTTCATCTATTAGTCAACCGTTAAATTAACTAACAAATTTTGCTAATATAGGCTCTTTATTTATACAATTTTTAAATTCAAACATTCTCCCATACTCTCTCTCTCTCTCTTCCATCCTCATCCTATCCAGCTCCTCCCATACTGGCAACTCTCAAACCTTCCTTCCCATTTTGTCAAAAAATTTCACTTTATTCAACTCCTCATTCTAATTCTCAAATGTTCCTTCCCTAATTGTCAAAAAGACCTCCCCAATTCTCAAACCTGTTTTTCGCATTCTTGGTGAAGGTAGGCCTCATCAAGATTTTTTGTCGGTGGCCGATGGGGCCACGACAATGGTGTTCTCGACTCGAACATGGCCTTATCGAGGTTCCCATTGGGCATTAGATCATAAACTAATAGGATCTCACCTTTCTCATGGCAAAAACCTTTAAGCCGAACTAGAATTCTATAATGGTGGTGGGTTGATAGAATTACTGATTGGATTCATCAAACTAGCTGTTGGCGACTATGGCGACAATGGTAGTGTTTGGTATTGTTGAAACTAGTAATTTTAAGATTTTATATTGTAGCTTGTAGCGAAAATTGTAAGCATTTAGTAAAAATTGTAACTTGTAACTGAAATAGAAGAAAAAGTGGTTATAAGTTGTAGTAAAAATTACGAGTGTTTAATTTATTTTTTTTTGTAGTTTATAACTAAAATTAGTAACAGAAAACTACAAAACTACTATCAATAGGTTTGGAAAACAGCCCCAATGGTGCTAATGACTCGGACTTTGGCCCTTATTGGAAATTTTAACTTTTTGATTTTTTAACTAAAAACGCAAAAAAGTCAAGATTACCTGTTTGACAAAAAAATATAAAAAGTTAAAAAGTTAGAAAGTCAAATCAAAACAAAAACCCTTAGAATATTTTATTCAAATTTTAACTATTTTTAAAATATAATAATACTACGTATTTATAACTTATTTACTACTACTATTAACTACATATAATTGTTAATATCAAATATATCAAAGTATAAAATTATCCACTTTGAACTACAAGCAAAAAAGTTAGCTTCTTACTCAAACAATTAACTTTAAAAAAAATAACTTAAAAACTAAATTATCAAATAATTTATTTTGAACTCAATTTAACCTTTTAACTTAAAAAAAAATATATTTTTTTAAGCTAGTTGCCGATTAGACCCTTTGTACTGACATCAAAAGCAGAACTAAAACTCCACCACTTAATGCGGTGAATCTCGGTGCTACCTTGAGTTGACCTGGAGAACCCAACGAACATGAAGTCGCTCACAAATGGATCAAGATCGAGATTGAAAGATAAGAACGGGTCTTTGGGCTTGAGATTCGAGTATGATACTGAGGCATTGAACTGCTGAATCGACCCAGAGTAGTCGATCCACGAGTTCACCAGATTGGTGCATTTCAGATTAATTCCGATAGTTTCCAAATCCCCGATCTGGGTTGATACCATTGAGTTTAGAACCAAACCCACCCGATTCCCGTAAATGTCCTTAAATTCTACGTCTATGAGAGTTTTGAACTCCACAGCTATGATGCCATTTGGGCCATCCTTTTGGTCCATCAAGCCTAGGTTCTCGCCGGCGTTGCCGACGACCTCATCGTCCGCAGACATAAGGAAGGCAAGGCCACTGCCGATTGAACACGGGTTTGAATTTACGGATAAGGAGAAAAAAGTGGAGAAACTTGCCGGAGAAACAGTGCTCATGGCAGATGATTGATTTTCATTTGTCGCCAGTGGGGCCACGACAATGGCGTTCTCGACTCAAACGTGGCCTTGTCGAGGATGCTATTGGGCATTAGATCATAAACTAATAGAATCTCACTTTTCTCATGGCAAAAACCTTGAAGCCGAAATAGATTTCTATGATGGTGGTGGGTTGATTGAAATTAGTGGTTGGATTATGTTGGCGACCACGGCGACAATAGTGGTTGATAGAAATTAGTGGTTGGATTATGTTGGCGACCACAGCGATAATAGTGGTGATAACTTGGACTTTGGCTTTGATTAGCAATTTTGGCTTTTTAACTAATATGTCAAAAAGTTAAGATTGTTCGTTTAACAAAAAAAAAAGCTAAAAGATTAAAAAATCAAATTAAAATACAAATTTTTAGAATATTCTATTTAAACTTTTACCACTTTTAAAATATAATAATACCTATATTAATAATTTGTTTACTACTATTACCAATTACATATAAATAGTAATATCAAATATATAGAATGATAAAATTGTCCACTTTGAATAACAAGCAAAAAAGTTAACTTTTTACCTAAACAATCAACTAAAAAAAAAACTACCTTAAAAAGTTAAGTTACCAAACAATAAGGGTGTTTGGGAATACTACTGCTAGTAGCTTTTATATTGTAACTTGTAACAAAAGTTGTGATTACTTACTAAAAATTATAACTTTTAGCTGAAGTAGAAGAAAAAATAATTATAAGTTGTAACAGAAATTGTGAGTGTTTAAAAAAACTTATAATTTTTAACTAAAAATGGTAATAAAAAGTTAAAAACTACCAGCAGTAATATTCCCAAACATCCCAATCTATTTTCAATCCATTCTAACTTTTTAACTAAATACATAAAAAAAAATTAACTTTTAATTTAGTTGCCAATTGGGTCCTTTGTATTGGCATCAAAAGAAGAACTAAAACTCCGCCACTCATTGATGTGAATCTCAGTGCTACTCTGAGTTGACCCAGAGAACCCAGCAAACATGAAGTCGGACTTGGAATTGGTGTTGGGAGACAAACCAACGTCAAAATAAAATACATACATGCTCGGTGATCCAGCAAATACATCTTTATTAACTTTCAACAATTACAATAATCTGAAATTACAGGAAAATGAAATAACAGAAATAACATGAATAGAATTTGCAAACCGAATCCTGCAAACGCAGTTTCCTTAAGAATGATTCACCGCC
>JAULJZ010043394.1:0-14399 GCA_032270985.1 Heliamphora pulchella
CAAATATAAATATGAAACCACGAATGCAAAAACATCTCAAATGTTTCTCATTAATATGCCAGGGATCAAGAAAAAAATATAAAAAGCATGGCTTTTCAGTATACATTCCTAACAGTAATGGCATTCGTGCCATAGATAAAGAAGAAGGACTTTTTTAAGAAGGCGTGTTAGTTGAGGAAGAAGACTACGAAGAAGGGGGAGTGTGGCAAGAGCCGGTTAACCCCAACGATGCAGCTTGAAAACGTAGGATGCCTACCTTTTGATCTTTTGTGCAGTTTTCACACGGACATATTGTAACTTGTTAATTTTTCTGGATGACTGTAATCATTAAATATTTTGAACAAATTCTAAGCCATTAATGATGTATTAATTATCGTATGTAATTATGAATGTTCGACTATAATATGTCATTTATTTATAGTTACGTATGTCCCGACGTGCCAGGAGAACGGGGCGTCACATTACATCATTCTGATTATGTTCACTGTCGTAATTATCCTGTCATCCTGTCTTCTATGTTTTGACCTGTACCTGGAAGATTTTTGTATATCTATGTTGTTCCTTCTGAGCTTTAGCTCACGGAATTCTATGCCAGGTTTTGAGGATCTGAAAGTTTCCATTAACCACCCTGCACCAGAAGAGGTGGAACCATAGCTCTTGTGAGCTGAATTTTTACTAGTCTGCTGCATTTGACATTTCGACCACCAGACTTAGCATTATTTGCCTTAATATTTTATGTTAAGCACACTTTATTTTGGGTCTGTAATCTTAACATTATGCTACTTTTACTTTTCTGCTTGATCTATATTTAATCAATTATTACTTTTCTACATCATTATTAGTTATTTGTCGCTCTAGATATCCCTGGGTTTTGGAGTGTCATAGTTTGGTATCAGAGCCTTACCCACGTGACCGTTGACGTAGGCTTAGGCTTTGAGACTTGAACTTTTAGATTTGTCTAGCCCTCTTCTCTTTATCAGGCTTTAGACTTGAAACTTTAAACTTTAAACTAACATTTTGTAAAAAACTGACACCGTTCTCTTGTTTCATTGTAGGATGGCATCATCTTCTTCCAATAGATCTGCCCGACCAACAACTCCATCGTCATTAGATTCACACGTTAGCTTCGACTCCTAGGGACCCTTCCATTTCTAGGCAAACCGTATTGTTCCCACTAATGCCGCCTGATGGAGGGTAACACCCAGTGGACGGTGGAGTCCGACACTATCCAGCACATTCAAAAAGTGAGCGAGGAGTATCCGCAGATGAATGGCTGCGAGTATAAGGTAATGTTGAAAAGGAGAACCGGTAATACCCTGTGACAGGCGCAGCGCGCCCATCAGATGATCCACTATGAGCGTACCTTAGAGCAACTTCGAGCTATGGAAGCAGACCCTCCGGTCTACGCCCCCATTAACCTCCGCCTGTGACCATTGGATAAGGAGGTCGTCTCCTCTAGCTCAACAGTGCGTCCACCACCCCAGCCTCATAGTCCCGTTAGATACACCTGAATTCTGCTACCACTTGCTTCACCACCTGCCTCACCGGACTACTCCCCAGCCTCACCCGAGGGCTCCTTGGACTCCACAGGACGTTCCTCTCCCACCTACATCCCTCGATGCCCTAGTTACATCCGAAAGTACTCCCCTACCTCACCTCAATATGCCCCAGTACCCATAGCTCCTCTAGCCGGCGCCGACGATGACACATCAGATGAGGAGGACTCTTGCGAGAATACCCACTAGGCATCTCTTCGGGTTGGGGTAGATGCTAGGGCTATGGCTTCTGAGTCATTTTTGCTGTATTTTGATTCTGATGGTGTAGTTGTACTCTCCCCAGAACAGTTCATGTTCTGCTATGTCCCCGCCTTACTGTATAACCTTTATGTTTTATTTCTTCTTATGTATGGATAGTGCTACTATGTTTGGTTTCTATCATATTTCATATTCTGCTTTCATATATGCTATTTCTGCTGTCATTTAAAAAAAAGATCAAGACATCAAACTAATAACAACACTAGTAATAAAATCATATAAAGCTCAATTAAAATTCCCAACACTATTAAAAATAGACCTAAGTTAAATGAGAAACTAACCCTTAGTTAATTTTAAATCAAGATGAGCCGAGGCAAAGGACGCCCATGTTTAGAGTAGGCACCAAAACCTGAGCCATCGAGGTAAGAAAGGAACAATGACATCCGCGATATTCTATGGGACCTCATAGACACCTTACGCCAGCCAGCACTTGCACAGGCCCCTGCACTAGTACCACGTCAGCATGTAGTCCCAAGACGGACCACTATGTTTTCAGAATTCTAACAACTCCGACCACCTGCATTCTTTGGGGGAGCTAACCCTCAAGGGGAAAGGATGGCTCTGCCAAATTAAGAAGACGTTGGATACCATGGACATGCAGCATGGGATGGACAGAGTTGCTCTGGCTACATATCAATTAGAGGGAGAGGTAGAGGCAGATCACTGGTGGAGCTCCATTAGAAACTTGAGGGAGATCAACACTATGGCATAGTTCAAACGGTATTTTCTCCAGAAGTACTTCCCTAATGTCCTGAAGTAGGATATGATTCAGCAGTTTTTGGAACTGAAATAGAGTAAGATGACCGTCGCCAAATATGATGCTAGTTTCGAGGAACTAGGACGTCATGCCACCACCATCGTTCCCACCGAGCTATCCCGAGCCCAACACTTTGATTGAGGTTTAGAACCCGCTATTCGAGGACTTCTAATCGGCATGCACCGACCCACATACGCAGAGATTGTGGATACCACTCTATTCTTAGAGCAAGGGCTTTCTGATTCCGAGCAGGGGCTTCATGAGGTGGACCAGTACGTTAGTAGCCTAACCGCAATCGCCTAAATTCAAGACTATACCAAAGAAACTAATAGATCAGCAGAGGTAACGGGTAACGACCAGGAGGAGGTTATATATATTTTATATGTGGATAAGAGGGACACCGAAGATCATAATGCCCTCAGGAGTAGAAGAGAAATAACCAAGCATTCTTATAAAATCGAGTCCAATAGCAACCCCAGCAATAGTATCAGCAGCAACTGCAACAGCAGTATCGTCAACAGCCTAATAAGCAACCCAGGTAGACAGTGAATCAGCAGCCACAAAGAGGAAGACTAATAGGAGCTAACAATCAAGGCCCCTAAGGACCCCAATAGCAGCAGTAGCAGGACAGAAATGGGAACCACAACAACCATACAGGACGGGTCTTCACAATTCAGGAATGGGAAGAGGAAGAGGACTACCAAGTGATCCAAGGTATGTTTAAACTCTTTAACACCTTGGTGAAGGTTTTATTTAATTTCGGCGCATCACATTCATTCATATCTGCTGCATGTATGAGGTCCCTACAGCTAAAATCAGAACCGTTATCACAAGCTCTATGTGTAGCCACTCTGGTATGGAGTCAGGTGAGGGTAGATCACATTTGTAGATTGTGCACGCTACACATTGCCAACAGCAGTTTGTCTTGTGACCTACGGGTTATAGACTAAGCTGATTATGATGTCATATTGGGAATGAACTAGTTATCTTCCTACCAAGCCTTAATTGATTGCTACTAGAAGAGGATTGAGGCTTGCACCAAAGACGAAATCCCGGTATGGGTTCAGGGTGAACCACGAGATCCCTAGTTGATGACCGCAAGTCGAACTCGACACCCCGATAACCCCAGCTTAGTAGCCTGTTTGTTAGCCAGCACTGACCTTCAGCCCGAGGTAGAACTTACACGGGTAGTTTGGGAATACAAGGATGTCTTTCTTAAAGAGCTCCCAAGTTTGCCACCTTGATGAGAGATCGATTTCTCTATCGAGCTTCAGCCTGGAACCGCACCCATCTCTATCGCCTCACACAATATGGCACCTGCAGAACTCAAAGAGTTAAAAGAATAGTTGCAAGAGTTACTCAGCAAGGGATTCATTCACCCCAACACCTCACCCTAGGGAGCACCAGTGCCCTTTGCTAAGAAAGATGGAACCCTCTGACTGTGCATCGATTATAGGCAGCTGAATTGAGTAACGATTTAGAACCGATACCCCTATCCTTGAATCAACGATCTATTCGATCAGCTCAGAGGCTCAACACACTTCTCGAAGATCGACCTCAGATTCGGATACCTTTAGTTGCGAGTAAAGGAAGAAGATATACCGAAGACTGCTTTTAGGACCCGATATGGCCACTACGAGTTCGTAGTTATGCCTTTTGGCCTTAGGAATGCCCTTAGAGTGTTCATTAGTCTAATGAACCGGCTCTTCTAGCCGTACCTTGACCAGTTTGTGGTGGTGTTTATTTATGACATCTTGGTCTACTCCCGATCAGAAAAAGAGCACGAGCAGCATTTGAGGACGACCCTACAAACTTTGAGGGAAGCACAGCTCTATGCCAAGGCCAGCAAGTGTGAGTTCTGGTTGAACCAAGTAAAATTTTTGGGGCATGTCATATCTAAAGAAGGGATAGTAGTAGATCCAACGAAAGTTGAAGCAGTTACAGAATGGAGGCAGTCGAGAAATGTATTCAAGATTCGCAGTTTCCTTGGCCTCGCTGGTTACTACCAACGATTCATCAAGACTTTTTGTAGTTGTCAAAACCCCGGACTCATTTGACCCTGAAAGAAGTGAAGTTCGAATGGGACCAGAAGTGCGAATCATCTTTTCAAGAGCTTAAGAGAAGGTTGAAGAGTTCCCCCATCTTGGTCATACCGGAGCATGACATCGGATACACCATCTACTGTGATGCATCAAAGGAAGGATTAAGATGTGTACTGATGCAGAGTGGTAGAGTTGTAGTGTATAGATCGAGACAATTGAAACCACATGAGCAGAACTACCCTACTCACGACATAGAGTTGGTAGCTGTAGTTTTGCATTGAAGTCTTAGAGGCATTATCTATACGAGGAAAAGTTCGAGTTGTTCTCCGACTACAAGAGCTTGAAGTACCTATTCTCTCACAAGGATCTTAACATGAGGCAGCACCGCTGGGTCGAGTACCTTGAGGGTTATGACTTCACCTTCGCTTATCACCCCGAGAAGGCCAATGTAGTAATCGATGCTTTGAGCAAAAAGACAAGACCTGAGTTGGCCTGTATCGCCACCCAGGAATGGAAGATGATGGAGACGCTGGTGATTTTCGCTTGCAACCGACTGAACCGATGGAGGGATCTTGTTTTGTGTCGGCAGTGGTAACATCCAACCTACGTTAGCAAGTTTTATGTCACGACCCATTTCTAAGAACAGCATCTGTGACCGGCTAGTGAGTTAAAAACCTACCCGAGGCCTCTTTCTTTCTTTATTTTTCATACAATCTCATTCTAGTCATTTCAATTTTGAAACAAAAGTAAATTATTCATTGAAAATGAATCATTTCCCTTAAATATTCCCAGCGATCTCATTTCAAAAATCTCCAGAGCTTGCTAACTGTGTGTTTAATATGACAAGATACAGGAATTAAAATAGAACAATTACAAATAAAACTATGAATAATTTAAATTATCTTTTTCCTGCAACCGGTTCCTCCATGCATTCAAGTATCACCTGAAATTGTTCAACATCCATTAGCAAAGCTAGTGTGAGTGCATAGATATCTGAGTTATTATCCGCTTTCCCTTTTTAGAATGATATACAAATAAATGGTTCTACCAGTCATCCGGGGAGCTACCCCGCAGTGGAAATGATCATTCCCTAGTCACCTGGCTGTGAACCGCCCTTATTACATCACCTCGCTGGTATGCTTTATCGTCTCCCAACGGTCGGGACGCCATTTATACTATCATTATCATCTTTATAATATCCATATTTTCGATAATCATTTTTAGACAGTATCAACAGTGGTGCACCTCAAGATCTTTATAAAGCGAAAATCGAAAACTGAACTAACTCAGATATCATAACTCTCACCTGATGTTTGCAGAAGCCAGTAAATTTTGCTTTATAATTCCAAATTTAAACAAAATAAAAAATACAAACTTCAGTACGATGTTCATACCTTTATTCATTTTAACAAGAACTCAATTAATCTATTTATAGTTAAAACAATGTAAAAATAAGAAAACCTTTTAATTTCTTGAATAAAATAATATTTTAAGGAAGTTATAGCTAATAAAATGAATCTACTTTTCATAAATTTCTTTTAAAAGAAAAAACACCAAAGAAAAGAACCAAACTTAAATTTATTTAAGGTTTAATAAAAATATTTGAGCCTAATATTTTTGGTCAAAGTTGACTAACTATATTTTCGGTACTAAAAATTCATAGTTAACTTAAGAAATGTGAAAAAGATTAAAACTCTTATTATTTTTACATAAAATAGTTGATTTGTAATTAGAAAAAACTAATTTACATATTTACTTTAAAATAACATGGTCTAATCTAACTAAAAATTATTAAAGAGAACGCGCTTATTTTAAAATTCTTTAAAATAAGAAAAAATGAACAGTTTATTTAACTTTCTGATTTTCTTATCTAAAAATGAAACATCTTTTGTGGCTTTTCTTTTTAATTTTTCTTATACTAGTTTTATATGATGGATTTCCAAGGTATACGAAACTAGTTTAAAAATTAGAATTCTTCATTTAATTTTCATTATTTTTAGTTTTCTGTTTAAAATAATGAAAATCCAATAATTAACCTATTATTTTTAACTTTTTATTTTAAACAATAATCACATTATTTTTAGCTCTGTTTTTAATAATAACCAATAATTAACATGAAAAATCCAATTAACCAAAGCATTCATATATATATATATATAGTACACATACAGTGCACACATACACTCACACAGCACATTATAACGTATATACACACGACACACAGCACACACGCACACAACGCGCACACAGTGCACTCGCTCACGCCGAACACACATCAGTGCACACACACTCGGCACAGCGCACACAGCGCTCTCACACACACACAGAGCACTATGTATTTTTCATTACAATCAGTACATGAGGAAGAAAACAGCGCAGAGGGAGAGAGAAGGGAGAGAGAGCAGAGTGAGAGAGACAGAATAGAGAGAGAAACAGAAAGGGGAGAGAGACGGGGAGTAGCAGAGACCGGCGGCGGTGGTTAGGCGGTATCGGCGGAGAGTGTCGGAGGTGGAGGCTGGTGGTGGTTGTTGTGGCGCCGGCGGTGAGGGTGCTGTGAAGGAGCGGCGTGAAGGAGATGCAGAAGCTTCTCAGCTTCTGGAGCCATAGAATATATATGTATATATAGAATTATATTCGGAGGCTTCAGTTTTTAGAAGGAAGGCTCAGTTTTGTACGCCTAAAACTTGAACAACGTCGACTATATATAGGCGGAGGTTTGGAACAGATGGCTGCACATGCTGAGACCGAATTTAGTTAGCTGCCAAGTGTTCGGTAAATTTAAAATTCATACATTATAAAATTTTTGGATGTAAAATCTTTAATTTTGGAAAAATATAAAAATTCTGGTATAAATTTTTAATATATTTTTATGAATTATCGTATAGTTGAATTATTTGTTAAGATTTTCTATCTATTTAATAATTTTCCATCGTGATTTTTTTATTACTACTATTTTCAATAGTTGTAAAATTTTAAGCCTAGAAAATTCTAAAAAATTTGAGATAAATTTGTTTTGTTATTATATGATTTACTATAGCGTTAGATTTTGCGAGAAAATGTTCTAACTAATAATTGTGTCAATCCTTTAATAGATGTAAATATTATGGATTTAATTTTTAAACTTTAACATAAAGTTTTACTATATCATTCTAGGTCCATAATTAATTCTTTATTCTTATTGTGTTTAAAAAAAAAAGCTCGGGTGTCACATTCTAGATGCACAGAAACATGACCAGGAAGCTGAGTATATCCTACAACACCTAATAATTGAGGTGTCAAAGCCTGGATGGGTAGTGGATAAGCATGGGTACTTGACGTTTGAAGGCTGACTTTTTTTCCCAACTTCTATAGAGTGCGAGAGAACATTTTGAAGGAGTTTCATTGGTAGCACTTCGTAGTTCACCTGGAGGAACTAAGATGTACCAAGACCTGAAGGGGGAGTATTGGTGGAGCAGTATAAAGAAAGATGTCACTGACTACGTAGCTTGATGTCTCACGTGCTAGCAGGTCAAAGCCAAACATCAAAAGCTGAGAGGAACCCTACAGCCGTTGGAGATACCAGAATGGAAATGAGAGCACATCACGATGGATTTTGTCACCCTGTTACCAAGATCGCCTCAGGGACACGATGAGAGCTGGGTTATTGTGGATTGCCTAACCAAGATCGCGAACTTCTTGCCAGTTGGACCCTCCGACACCTTAGAAACCTTGAGCCAGAAGTACATCCGAGAGATAGTCCGCCTGCACGGGATTCCATCTTTTGTCATTTTCGACTGAGACCCCCGCTTTGTATCACGATTTTGGCACAGTTTAAATAGAGCTTTGGAAATGGAGCTTTGCTTTAGCATAGCCTTTCACCCTCAAACCGATGGACAGTTCGAGCGTACCATTCAGACGTCAGAAGACATACTCAGAGCTTGCGTCATGGACTTCAAGGGAAGTTGGGAGAAGCACCTGTCACTTGTTGAGTTTGCCTACAAAAGCAGCTACCATGCTAGTATTGGTATGCCACCATACGAAGTGCTTTATGGCCGACCGTGCAAATCTCCCCTGTGTTGGACAGAGATCGGAGAGGCCAGCTCATTGGGACCAGACATCGTGCTCGAGACCACCACGAAGATCAAGTTGGTTCGACACCGGCTTACCACTGCTTAAAGTCGATAGAAGAGCTACGTCGATCAACGATGGAGACCTTTGAAATTCGACAAAGGAGACCATGTGTTTCTCAAGAACTAGCAGCGACAACGAGTGGTTCGGTTCGGGAAGAAAGGAAAGTTATCACCGAGGTATATCAGCTCATTCGAGATCCTATCCAGAGTTAGAGTAGTCGCCTACCGCTTAGCCTTGCCGCCTCAAGTTGCATACATTCACGACATATTTCACATCTCGTTGTTGCGAAGTACGAACCTGATCTGACCTACCCCCTCAACTGAGAGGACCCCTAGACCAACGAAGACATGACCTTCGAACAGGTGAAGATTCTTGATCGCCACAACAAAGTGCTTAGAGGAAATATTATTTCGCTTGTCCGTGTGTTATGGAGACATTGAGGAATCGAAGAATCAACTTGGGAACGCGATGACGCTATGCGAGCCAACTACCCTTATTTGTTTACAAATTAAGGTAGGACATGAATTTTTGGGACAAAATTTATTTTAAAGGGGGTAGATTGTGAGACATGGACCCATTTTTTTTTCGGTGTTTTTCGACGCGCGTTTCGTGTTTATGCGATAGCATATTTTTATATGCTTTTGATGCATGATCGGGGTTAGATATGGATGCGGGGCAGGTTCCCAGGGCCGTGGGGTGTTACGGTGCAAATTTTTAAAAATTAAAAAAAAAAGATATTTTGGAGACGTATAAATATCTGGAATTAGATATTTTCAAAAGATATTTTTCAAAATTTCTCCAGTAAGTTTTTTTTTTCTCTCTGCCTTCTCTCTAAGTTCTCGGGGGCCCGGGGCACGATTTCTGACGATCAGACAGCGGATTCCTACTATTGGCACGGTCGGCTATGCGTTCATCTAGACGGAATTCCATTCCGTCGAGGCTCAGTTTTGCTCGTGGTTTGAGGCATCGAGTTTTCAACTCACCGAGGTAGGATTCTAGACCCTACTACTATATAAGGATGCTACGTGTAATCGTGTGTGTTTTTAACGGTTAGATTGCTGTAGATCTGAGTTTATATCAAGTTGGGTTTTTGGGTTTAAAATTTATTTTTTGTCAATTTTGGTGGATGGAATCGGGTGCCGGGTGTTTCTTTTGAGGTCTTGGTGTTAGGCCTCGACGTGTGTATGTCCGAGGGTGTCGGATGGATGTTTGGAGGCGTTGATTCGAGGTTTAGAAGGCTGAACCTGTAGCTCAAAAACCTGTTCCGCCTTAGTTCGGTCGACTGAACCGTGAGGTTCGGTCGACTGGATCTTGGTTCATGGGTTCGGTCGACTGGACCGTGGGGTCAGTCGATTGAACAGTGTGTTTTGGGCGTTCTGGGCTGTTCCAGTGTGTTGTTAAGTCGATTGGGGGTTAGGGTCTAGTCGACTGAACCTAGGCAGTGTTATGTTTGTGGTTTTGGTTGGTTTCTTACGGTATTCAGTTGATTGATTATGGGGTTAGTCAATTGAAATGCTATTGGATGCCTTTTGGGGTTCGAATGGCCGTGTAGTGGCTTTGGGTGTTTGTTTGGGTGCCGTCCTTGGGTGACGTGCATGGTTTGATGTGGTGGTTGTTGGTGCATGATTAGGTGCGTGGTGTTTATTCACCGTTGGGTTTGTGTTGGGCGTGTTTAGGGCCCGTGGGTCTTTGGGGAAAAAGACGTTGGTTTGTGAAAACTGGGGGTTTTATGGTTTTGGTGTTGGCCTCTGGGATAGGCCTAGTTTTGTGGTTGGTTGTCCCGGTGTGTGGACGGGTCGTTCGGGTTGACGAATGACGGAGCGTGGCACGTGATGTCATGTCGAGTTATATGGCGGGTGGCATCATGATGTGAAGTTATATATGGCTATGTGCGTTTATAACTGGTTATTTATATTTATAACTGTTTATTTATGTACGGATAACATAATGGAATTACATGGTTTATGCTTTAAAACTCATAGTTTTATAGGCATGTATATGTGGGCTTTGAGGAGCGGATGCATGTGGTGCTTGTTGCACGGGTTGCGTGCGTGGTGTGTGTTGCACGGGTTGCATCCGTTGCATAGGTGGCATGCATTAGTTGGGGCAGTGGTCCTTCGGTGAAAACTCGAGAAATGTTACTTTGGGCGGTAGTCCTTCGGTGAAAGCTCAAGAAATGTTAGATGGGGCAGTGGCCCTTCGGTGAAAGCCCGAGAAAATCCTTATGTTGTGTGTGCGCGTGGGTGCTTAGGGCCCTCAGGTTGTGAACTCGTAAATTAAGTCGGTTGCCTCCGTGAATGGCGTTGTGTAGGTGCTTTTGACCTTCGAGTTGATCCCGTAAATTAAGCCGGTTGCCTCTGTTAATGGCGTTGTTGTCGTAATTCCGTATAGAACTTGTCATTACCTAGCAGGCCTTAAGTGGTTCAGGACTAGGGTAATGGGCAGAAGTGTGAGACCCGAAACCTTGTTCTTCTATGTTATTTATATATTTGATGTGTTTGTTTCAGTATATGAATAGCATTGATGCATTGTTTATGCTTTAAAGTTGTAGAACAGCATGCGTAGATGTGTTTTACGCTTTTCGGGGGTTCAATAGAGGCTTGTTTGACTTGTGTTTGGACCAAAAACCTTGTTGGGATGGTTTTTGGCTTGAAACCACGAAGAAAATTTCAGTACACCTCTGTGGAGGAGTTCGGTCGACTGGGGGGTCCAGTTCGGTCGACCGAACTGGTGTTTCTGGGTTCGGTCGACTAAACCCTATGGTTCGGTCGACTGAACTGTGTAATTTTTTATTTTCTATAAAAGCGGCAGTGGCAGAGGTTTTGATACAAAAACTTTTCTTCAGCCCTAAGAAACCCTTTTCTCCTCCTTCTCTCTAGATTTAAGGGCCTGGGGCTTGAGTTTTTGTTGATTCCTTTGTGGATCCTTACTATCCGGGCCGAGAGCTTCGTATATATTCGGTCGGATTCTCGTTCTGACGCCGTTCAGTTTTGAGACGTCGAGTTCTTGACTCTCTGAGGTAGGATTTTAGACCCTACTGCTGTATTAGGGTGATATATGTAATTGTGTATGCTTTCACCAGGTAGAAATGCATAAAACGTAATTTTCATGTGTAACCGTGGTTTTTGGGTAAAAGTGGGATTTTTACGCCTTTTTCTTGGTTGTATGCATGATCCGGGTGTGTTGACATCCGTGGTTTTCAAAAGTGGTTTGAAAACGTGGTATTTTGTGAAAACGGTGAAAAACGTGATTTTGGAGGTTTGGAGCTAACCCGCAGGGTTGAGTCTCATCCTTTTCAAATGTTTGGGGAGAAATAGTGTTAGATCTCCATGTTGATGGATGAGATCTCTTATACATGCGTGTATAAGCTATTTTACTGGTTTTCGTAGTGGAACTATGGTGGTCCTCGGTGTAAGTCCAGAAACTTGCGCAGCGTAGGTGCTCTGTACCTTCGGGTTAGTCCCCGTAAATTGAGTGTATTGGGTGCTTTGTACCCTCGGGCTCAGGTCCGGTAAATTAAGCAGTATGTGCTCTGTACCTTAAGTTGTGGAAATCCGTAAATTGAGTGGTTGGGTGGGTGCTCTGGACCCTCGGGCTTGACCCGAAAATTGAGTATTACATTGTTGTAACTCCGTATAGAGCTTGTCATTACTAAACCTGCGGGTCGAGGGTAATGGACGAGAGTCTATAGTTGTTACCTCTATAGATGTGGCAGAGTCAGTACATAGGATTACATTTTATTTTCTTCTCAGCTGTGTGGCTTGAGTCGAGCTCAATGTTTATTTACAGCTTTTCCTTAACTGTGGCATGATATCTGTTAGGATGATATGCATAGTTTGAAGGAAGAAAATGATGGTTTTCAGCTGGAAAACCAGTGATTTTTGTGAGAAAACCGTTTTGACTTTTGTGGTCGAACTAGCTCTCATCATATAATTGCATATCCTGCTTTACAGTTTTACTGTCTATGTTCTATTGGGTTTCGGCTCACGGTGTGGGATTTTGCTGTAAAACCTTTTCAGGTGGGCATGATGAGATGGCCTAGTTGCAGAGGTGATGGAAGACATGCTATAGTTTTTCCTTTTTGAGACATGTACTTACACATGTGACGCCTGTGTGAGGCTGATTTTGTATGCCTTGAGGCGATACTATTATTCATGTATGAGATTGCATGATTTATAGTTTTATGAGAGTTGAACTGTGGGGATCTTTTATCCAAATGTTGTACATTTTTATTATCAACTGTGAAACCTATTTTCTCAAATGGGTGTTTTGGTGGGCTTTCGCGTGACCCGGATGTCTGGGGCGTGACAAGGAGTCTATAGTTATTACCATTGTATGTGTTTTTACTACTTTTCCTTAACTGTGGCATGATATCTGTTAGGATGATATGCATAGTTTCAAGGATGGAACGTAATCTTAAAGACAGTGCGTGTGACTATGAGGGACGGAAGCGAGGTCCTAGAGAGATATGTGTTGGGTGTGTTGCTCATAGTGTGTTGGGCATAGTGCATGGATTGCGTGGTTAGCTTGTTGGGGCATGTGAGCCGATTTAGATATATGTTCATGTGTTGCATATATATCTGTTATCTTTGGAGTTCGTGTGAGCCGTGTTTTCAAATTGTTTTAATGCTTGGAAGATAGTCAAGACCGCACCTCATTTTTCTAGCATGTTTAGCTTATATTACACGTGCTGTCTAGTTTCTACTGAGCTTTGGCTCACGGTGTGGGATTTGAAATGTTTTTCAGGTACCGGGCACGTAGGTTGATCCGGGGTTGCTGGAGGGGTGGAAGAGCTATAGTCTTTCTTTTTGCTAGTTTTTAACATGTATGTTATAACATGTTTTTCGGCGTTGGTATCGTGTAATGTAAGTCGTTTGGCGATTATATACAATGCATGCATGGTTTATTTTGAAAGTGTATTCTCGGGTTGGGTGCTATCTTGGTTATTTATCGGTATTTCACGTGACCCAGAGTCTGGGGCGTGACAGAAATTGTAAGAACCCGCTTTTTAGACATACGAATATCAACGGTAATATAGCTGTAGTGTAGTCATCTATATCGCTAATGATCACCCAACGTTAGGATTTATTCAAAATAATAATAATGTTAATAACATTATTATTATAATACATATATGTATAGGAGATGACATATATATAAATATACATATACAATGATGACTATTCTCTCACTCTACAATTACTCAAATAAATAATACATAAACCCCAAAAAGTAAAAATTACTTTTGAATATTTTAATCTAAAAATCCAAAAAGTAGTCTACACACACACACACAAATATATATATCTATATCTATATATATATATATATACACACACACATACACACAAATCTCTACAACATTTAGTACTTATTTATTCAAAGAATAACAACTTAATAAAATAATATAAATTATAATACTAACTTGAAAATTTAACTTAAAAGAGATTTAATAAATGCCTAATTAATTAAATGATGGTAAAAGTAATACCAAATTATAAAATTGAATTTTTTTAACTTATATTTACCAAATTAAACTAAAACTAATATAAAAGTACAATATATATATATATATATATATATATATATATATATAGACACACACACACACACACACAAATCTCTACAACATTTAATACTTATATATTCAAAGAATAACAACTTAATAAAATAATA
>JAULJZ010043405.1:0-14399 GCA_032270985.1 Heliamphora pulchella
ACGTCCGCGACGCCCGATTCCCGTTACGGGTTGACCGATACGCCCGATATCCGTTACACGCGACCGCGACCGTTACACCGGCCGATAACGCGATTTAAAACCTTTGTGGTGACCAAGCTCATATGCCAAAGGTGAAGACAAGGCGGTGTTGGGGCGTCGTCGCCAATTGTGTGCAAAGGATTTGTGGCTGCTGTCAAGATATTGCAAAGTGATGACGAAAGCCTCATCAACGAGCAGGTCTGAACAGGCATCGGAACAAATTGCAGGTCAACGAACCTGGCTGGAATCGATCTCTTGCTCATGCCACTTAATATTGACCAGCCAGCAAGATTGAAACAAATAAAAGAAATGGATCCAAATGAAAGAAATATCACACCCAAAAAAAAAAAGAAAAGCACTAGATCACAATATCAAGACTAAATAACTTAATATCATAGTCTGCCTAACCCTATTATATAATTTAAAACTCCTAAAAATAAAATATCACTATAAGAAAATCCTAATTAAAACTACTAGAAATAAAATATTACAAATCAGGAAAATTCTAATTGAAGTTACCAAATTTAAAAGATCTCAATAAAATCAAAATATAAAATATTACTAAAATTACTAAATTCCAAAATCTCAAAACTATCTGCATCCTATGCCTACTCATTCCCCACCACAGCTTTAGTGGTTAAGCCTTTTTATTTTATTGCAATAAAGATAACTTTTCTCGTCTCTCTATGTTGTATCATCGTGGACATCCAAGATGGATGTGCCATGCATCCATGGGTACTACATCACACCAAACCGACTCCATACAAGAAAACCTACAAGGTTGTGGATGCTTCACCGTTTTAAGCTTCAAATTGTCCACCACCTCTAGAGAAACTATATTTTTGTTGCGGCCACCTCTAGAGAATACAAAGTTTACATCCTGTTGTACGTGTTCCAAAAAAGTTATTGCGAAGCCAATCGTCCTAATCTTGAGCTGGTGGTACAAGCATAGATCGTTGGATCACAAGGGGATCACCAACCACGTTGGTGTAGAACCACTAAGTGAAAAGAAGAGAAATTAGGAATTAGGGAAGGACATAAATTAAGGTAGAAAACAAAGATGGGAGAGAAAAATCACACAATAATCACTCAATCTTTATTAATCAAAGTCTGATTAATATATCGAAAGATCATCTTATTTATAAGCCTAAAGCAGAACTAAAAATATGAACTTGAATCCTTAACTCAAGGAAATAAAATCATATAATACCCTAAATTACTAAAAACGGAAATAATATCTAAATGATATAATATCTAAATAAAATAATATAATATATCTTAATAATATAAGAAAAACGAATAAAATTTAAGAATATAACGCCGTATATTATCCGTACCATTCTCCTCCGCTGAAAAAAAGAACTCGTCCCCGAGTTCAACAGAAGTGCTGGACGTGCCCATGCCAAATAATCAGATATCGTGAATACGTCAACCGCTTCAAGGTCTACGGGGGCCAATAAGTCCGAAATGTGAGCAGGTTGACGAGATCTACAAAACAAGGCTTAATAACCCATAAAAAATCTTCAACAGTCACAAAATCAATCTGGCCGAAGCTGACGGAAGAAGCAGGAGATAGAGAAGATAATGTAACTGTAACACCCCAAATTTCGAGAACGTTGATACATACATATAATAATAGAGATTAAGCTAACGAGTCATTTTATAATTAATTAAATCATAGGTAGTTACATCCATAAACATTAGATTTTTCTTATCAAATACCTCAAAAGTTATGATTACATTCCTCTGATAATATTTCTAGTTCAATTAATAACGAAAGTAACCATTACAGCTAGAGTGCGAAAACAAAAGGGTACAAAAGAAATTCGAACTTCTTCGTACGGCTCCAAAATGTTGTTCCTCTAGGGATTTTTCCCAGTCTCATCAAAGGCTTCATCTTTACCAGTGGAATCAACACCACGAGCCAAAGCCTAGAAAGAAAATTCTAGAAAACCTAAGCAGTACAATTCAAGTATGGTCCACTCCATAACAATCATTTAGCATGCATCACATAACATATAACTGTGAGGGATGAAAACAATCAAATCAATAGGTGTTACAACGCTAATGATGCTTCTCATTTAATTACTAGAGTTTCTTTAAAACCCTCAGTGCTTCTAGGTTAACCCAACCGGGGTAAACCATCCTATCCCCGATCAAGGAATACACAGACCAAGTTTACTAACCAATATCAAGCCCTCCTTCAGCCACAGTGATAACTTCTTGATCGGATTAATTATCCAGTAGGGTCATCCAAGGGGCAAGTACGTGGGTATCACCATTCACCACTCGGCCCAATGGATCTCAAGCCAAGGTCTAGTGTGTGATCAACACATTTTCTAACACCGATTATTTCACCATCCGAACCATCCTTCACCACGAGGTATCACCTCAGAAATCATATTAATCATAGCATACAGCCCAAATTCATATCATCGTAGCATACAACCCAAAATTATATCAAACCATTTGAAATCACGGGACAACGCCCAAAACGAACATCTCCCTAGGGCTCATTTCATCCGCCATTAAAAATTTAAGTGATTCCCGTATGTCCCAACCCAGTGATGGTAAATGCATGTCTCATCCAATACATGGATATACTAATGCATGTGATGCTACGATTATGCCTAGTCACGGAAAAATAATAATAAATTGATAAATTGACACTCAACATTTCTTGAGATAATTAATAAACACAAGAAAACTTTATAAACCGAGTCACATAATCATTTTAGAAGATATCACATATCAATTAAAGACACTTAGAATATTTTAGGCTCACAAAACACACAACACTTAGTATATAATCACATAGGGTTTAGGTCACTTTTAACACTTAGGCTAAAATAAGGCTTATTTTAGACAGATTTTATAAAATATGTTTGGGACAGTAAAATAACTCCGATTGGCTGAATTTTAGATATGTGGTAGATTAATATATTATCTACAGCTCTTATGAATAACACTTTTGAAGATTCCTAAGATTTCTAGGTGATTTAAGTCTTACAAAGTAGGCATCCAAATCTGTCCCCTGTTATAACCTAAAAATCCTGAGTATACTACCTTTTGTAAAATAGGTTTGAAGTACCAAACGAACTCCTAAAATGGTAAATTTTGATATATTGTAGATTTTCATGTCTTCTAAAATTTTGATGAAGAACACTTAGTCCACTTCTTTAGAAACAAATTGAGTTTTGGGCCTCCCAATAAAGGGTGTCAAAAGAGAGGGTTAGCCTCAAACTCTGTGTTAAAAACAGAGAGCATAAAATATGTTTGGGGGTTCAAATCAACTTCTTTTTCAACAATTTTTGGACAGTAACTAGGTCTTGATGTCTACAATATTTATTATGAAGAACACTTCTTCATTTGGGCTACAAAAATAGGGGTTTTAATTTATACAAAAAGGTTGGATGAAAACAGCCCTGAGAGGTAGAATCAGTTCAGCCACTTATAAAATGCCTTTGGGGTATCAAACAGAGTTAGAATGACCTCATTTTTGGTGGATAGATGGATAAAAATGTTATCTACAACTTTCATGAAGAAACCATTTGAATTTAAGGCTCAAACAATAGGGTTTTTGCTTCTACAAAAAGGACCGGTCCAGATTTGGCATGTTTTGGTAGAAAATTCATAACTCGAGTTTTATGCCTGCAAATGAGTCGAACCAATTTTGTATGAAAGATAACTCAAACATCTATCCCTGGACTCAAAATTTGACCTTACGAAATTTTTCAAGAATAAGTTATTATTTTTCAAAATAGTGACCAGCAAGCAATGAAAAGCAGAAACCCAAGCCTAAGCACCCCTAACATGTTCTAGCTTCATGCATGTCTTAAATTTTTAATTTTCATTGTATGGATCATTTTAAAATATGTCAACTCCAGAATATTAAAACCACCAAGGGTACAAGAATTAAAAGAAACTACATGCATGCAAAGCCAAAAAATCAAGAACTACTCAAAAATCATCCTTATTCCTAACTTCTAGCTTATCTACCTTAATTTCTTTTCTTTTTTTAGATTTTTAATCTTCAAGAATGGAGGGAGAGAGACAAGATTTGAGTTGTAATTGAGAGGTTTAGGAGAGTTTTCTTACCCTTGAGTTTGATTCTAGGTTGGAGACTTGAAGGACTTAGCTTTAATGCCACTTCCTTCTTTTCTTCTCTTATTATTCTTGCTCTCACTTCTTCACTCTCTTCCTCACTCAAGGCATAGCTAAAATTCAGAATTTTGGGACTTCGATGGTGGGTGTGGTTTGGCCAAGGCAAGGAGGAGGGGGTTTTGTAGCTATTCTTGGTGGTGGGTGCAATGATGCAAGTGCAAGGCAACACCCATTAGCATTGCATGCAAATAAGGAGATTAGACAACACACTAGGCTTTGAGTGTCGGATGAGACATGGAGGGGTGGCCAACCAAGAGGAGAAACAAGGGGCTTGGGTGGTGGTTTTGTGATTTTGGTGCATTTTTGTAATACATGATGTTATAATTATACTATATTGTCTAATAAAAATGTCCAAAAATTAACCTAATGTATATATTTTTATTCTCTTTTTCATACAATTGATTTAAATTATTAATTTTAAGGTTAGTACATTATTTTTATAGTTTACGATTAATTTTGTAAGATTTGATTACAGTGGTGGTGAGGTGTAGGTCAATTTAAGCCTTTTTAAAAAGATATATAGTTTTAACTTAAATTTATGATTTGGTGTATATGATTTTAATTGTTTTAACATAATTGGGTATTCACTTATTTCATAATTGTTTACAATATTTAGTATTTAATTTATTTAATTAAGATGGGTAGTGGGCAATTATTCGCAAGATTTGATTTATTTCAGATGAGATTTATTAAAAGAATTTGGCATCATGGAGATTGGTTTAAATCAAATTTTGAAGTGGGACACTTGGCACTAATAAGGTGGGGCCGGCCATGAGAAATATTATGGTCTTTTTATTCTTTGTTCTTTGAACTATAATTATACGTTATTTTATGGAATTGTAGAATTTTAGATCATAAATTTAATTTGGTTAACCTAATTCCTACAGGTTTGGTTCTATTAAGTTACGAGATTTAAAATCAGGCCCTTACAATAACAGTAGGCTCACGGGTGATGAAAGCATTTGCGGTGAAGGAATGTCAGGCATGGGTGGAGCTAGAGGGGTAGGAGAGGCTGCAACATTCTCGGTCTCAAAAACTAGCAGTGAGGAAGTGGGTTTCAGATGAAGAAGTGTTTTTTCCTCTAAATAAACCTCTACCGCTAAAGCATCCTTATAGGCATCTTCTAAGTTGTTATAAAAGTGCAACATCTCATTTTGGATTTCTTAACGTAAGCCAACATGAAATTGAGTAGTAACAGTAGATGAAGTGCTACAAGTGTGACAATTTTAATAAATTTGTGAACATGACAGAGTAATCAGGGACACTAGAATCTTGTTGTGTGAGATTGTTGCCGAATAGTGGATGCCTATGAAATGCTATCAGAAATTGCTCAAGGCGATCTATGTTCCTCCGAAAAGAGTGCATGATGCCGTGAATGTTGTGCATAATTTCGTCTTTCTTTTCTCACTTCTTTTTCTTTTTTTTCTTTTACTCTTTTTTTCCATTTATTTTTTTGACTCTTTTTGTTTTTCCCCTTTTTTTGAAAAGAAAAGAAAAAATATTAAACCTACGACTCAAAGCCTTGCTCGTAGGAGTTCCTTAGGTGGTGCAGCCAGGGTAGCAACATATTTTTTGGTGGATAGACATTGGTAAAGATTTCGTGGGGTAAAAGAAATGGTTTTTGACTAACAGCGAAAAATTCATGTGGTAAAAGCAATTTTGGGAAAGTTTGTTTGGTTTGACAGAAGTAGGTGAGGACATTATAGAGAAATGAGATGGACGAAAGATAGTTAGGGAAAAAGAAAAGGTGTTTTTTTTGTGGCTAGCCGAAGTAGGTGTTTGTTTGGGTTTGCAGATTGATCGGTCGGGTCGGGTGAATGGAATAGAGTTTGGGATTTAAAAAGATGGTTGGGTTTAAAGCCTGGGAGTGTTAGGGCTTTTGGGGTTTTGGGTACAAAATAACAAGGTTAGGGATTAGGGTTGTGGAAGTCTAGGCTCTCAAGGAAATAAAAAGAACGGGGAATTAGGGTTTGAGTTTGCTGCACCGACAGCATGAGATTATACAAAGGCAACGGTGCCTTTGGCAGCGAAGGTGAGCAGCGGCTAGAGGTGGTGGTGGCGGTGGTGACTAAAGACAACAATGGCTGTGCCGACTGAAGATGATGGTGGCAATGGCGACGCAAGTTGGCAGCATAGGATGATGGTTGTGATGGTGGTTGTGACATAGGAAGATGGCAGCAGCAACTAGTGGTGGCGCGATGAGGTGGAGGCGGCGATGGCAACCTTGGATGTCATCGATGCTAGCAGCTAGTGGTGGGGCTCGCCACGGCAGCAGTGATGAGCAAAGGTGGCGGCGTCTAGTGATGGAGACTTTGGATGACGACTAGTGGAGATGCGATTGTGGAAAAAAAATGATGGCATAGCAATGGATCGATTCGGCTCTGATGCTAGATGATGTAGAACCACTAGGAGAAAAGAAAAGGAATTAGGGATTAGAGGAGAAGAATATAAATTAGGGGAGCAAACAGATAGGGGAAAGAGAAATCACACAATAATCACTCAATATTTATTAATCAAAGTCTGATCAATACATCGAACGATCATTTTATTTATATGCCTAAAGCTGAACTAAAAATAGAAACTTGAATTCTTAACTAAAAGAAATAAAATCATATAATATCCTAAATTACTAGAAATGGAAATAATATCTAAATGATATAATATCTAAATAAAATAATATAATATAATATCTCACCAATATTAGGAAAACGAATAAAATCTAAGAATATAACGTGTATATTGTCCGCATCACACGTCACCTTCAATGTTCTCTTCTTCAAAATTTACTATTTCACAAACTTCCTCAAGACGGCTTTCATCCTCAAGGGTTGCCATGCTTTCTTCCGGTCCATCTTGATTTTCAACCAGATTAACCTGAACATCAGCCCTCCTTTTTGGACATTCATTAGATCGATGCCCCAACTCGGAACATGTGTAACATCTGATTGTTGATTGCCCCCAAGTACTGTTGTGACCGGTTCGTCCTCCAATAGTGTTTGCTTGTCAAGCAGGATGTGTAGGAGCTGCAGTCTGCCTTCCTCGGGTAGCATTACTTGTCCTACTGGTTGATGCACAACTGCTGCATTCATTTCCAGGCCTATTGGTTGCACCATGAGTAAGTTGGGATTCAAATTTTAAAGCAAGCTGGTACACGTCACTTACTTTAAAAGGGTGTTGAAGGCTCACTTGCTCTTGTATGGTTAGCCGCAACCCATTAACATATCAACTGACCCTTTGGCGTCCCAGTTTCGGCATTTATAACTTTCAAAAATAGTCTTCTAGCAACCATGAAATTCACAAAGTAGCTGGCTGCACCATAAACCTTGAGATTTCTAGATGTAAACCTTGAGGTTTCTATTCTAGCCCCATCTTTAGAACAAATGATAATGAATAGGATACATGATAAAATATATATATATATTAAATCGGCTTTCTCTACCTACAGATCATGCAGAGAATGAAGTATCAAGGCTTGCAAAGTTTTACTTTTGATGTAGCCTCGAAAATTGCACAAAATAAAAACAAACTGCAGTCTATGCATTTCACTTAAATTTATGCATATATACACATATCAAAAAAGAACATTGAGCTAGGAAGAGACAAGAAAGGGAGAAACCCTTGAGTATACTAGGACACTGAATCCCCCACAAGGAGAATAGAAGAGAAAGAAAAGCCGGGAACACCGTAGAACTTGTTGGGGTCTTGAAACCACAAGGAGAAGAGGGAGGGATACATAGAGCCAAAGCCCAACAACCAACTTAGGGTTTCTCACATTTTTTGCTTATGTGACATGGAAAATCACAAAAATAAAAACAAATTGCAGTCTATTCATCTCACTTAAAACAATATATATTTGAATACGCCAAATAAAAGATTGAAGAATAAAGAGAGACAAGAAAGAGGAGAAATCCTAGAGTCAACTAGGGGATTTAAATACACAAGGAGAATAAGAGAAGGGGGGGCAAGAGGGAGGGAAACAAAGAGCCGAAGCCCACCACCAACCAACTCAGGGATTCTCACAAATATCATAGAAATTCTACATCCAATTTCAGAGCCAAGAAAGCTATCTTATGGTCAAGAACAACATGCCTGTGTCCCAAAAAGTTTCCAAGAAAATGACTTTCTCAAACAGAGATAGAGAAGGCATGGGGCTTCTATATTCTACTCCTTTTTTTTATAAAAAAGATGCTTCTCTAAATAATTAATACAGAAAGAAAAATGGAGGAAACATATACTATTAGACAGACTAAAACTACTCCACGCATCACCTAAACCATCTGCGGCTTTCAGGGACCAACTATGTTTCACTTCTAAACGGAGACACCATAAGTAATATTAGCATTCAAATGTTTCATGGTTGCAAATGCTAACCACATCTACCAACAAAAGCAAACTGAAGACGAAGCATGTGTTTAACAACCAGAGGCAGAAAAATAATGATCTTTCTGGTAGTGTACAAAACAATTTCTGCGACCAAAGGAAGCAATGTAATAATCTACACACCATCTACTCAACCTTCTCAGCGAAAATCGATGACCTAAATAGAAGGCTAGATCTTCTTTTTTTTAAACAAGTTACTCAGAAGGTTAGATCATCTTTTATATTGATTGATTGCTACAATGATTTATTTCTGTGTTTATACAAGATTAGTTCAGGATAAATATAAAATTCAAATTAGTAAAAGTTAAAACTAGATAATAAAGAATAACATCAAAACAGTCTCAAGTATGATTGGCACAATAAAGCAGCATTTCTTTATCAAACAATGATGAGGAATCTTGCTTATTGCATGATGTTGCAACATCGAGCAACAGATGTGGCAGAAACCATTCATTACTTGAACATAGAGTAATGGCAAAAAGAATGACAACCAAGTAAATAGAAATGAAAATGCTAGCATCTGAATGAATAAGGATCATTCCATGTAAATAAGGTGACAACTAAAAGTGTTGCAATCTTAAGCAACTAAAAGGTAAAACGTGCAAGCATGTGGAAGACATACAAATTGATAAGGCGGCTATTAAGAGCTTTGCATTCTTGAATTATTTCATCTTCATCAAGAAGCTCCTCCAATGTAAAGTTCTCCTTATCCATGATTGTCTCCACCTAAAATCAACATATTGCAACCAAAAAGTAAAATGATTGATGAACTAAAATCAAAAGTTTCTAAAAAATTCAAAAAAGTAAAAAGCACAAACACCTCTAAGAATGCGTGTCATGTCCGCGTCTGATACGTGCCAAACAATTATAGCTTTTAGACACTCTCGAGTCCCAACACATGTCAGGCACTCATCCAAGCATATGTCAACTGGACACGCTTGAGATGCATCAGACACTAGTGTCCATTGTGCAGACACAATTGAAACACATTGCATGTTTGAAGAAAATAAGGTGGTTGAATATTGTGTCACCAGAAAATGCTAACACCATAGCGATTTATGTTTGAAATAAACGTTCTAAAAATCATGCACCTTCATTCCAAAACAGTTAATTTAGCGATCCAAACAAATCCCCTAATTTTTTTTAAATTATTTCCTTAACGTTCTCTGTAAGGGAAAAATCAAATTAATACTACAATCTAGATAAAGTGGAGATTAATGTACAAGAATTGGTCATCATAATACTTCCTAGAAACATGTTTCGCATGAATAATTTGAAAATTAATACTCAATTTTATGGGGATGCTTATTGCATAAAAGAATTAACTTCTCATACTATAATCTATAGAACTCTATCACTATTGTACCACAATTAAGGACACAAGGCGCCCTACATTCCCATTCCCCTTCCTTGTACCGAAAGAATTCGCATTCCAGGTAACATAGATCCAATGATCAAATAAAGACGATGTGGATTTACAACTATCAATGATTTTACAAAAACTAAACCTAAAAACTTTCAATTTGTTAATAAAAAACACTTTCTAAAACAGAATTAAAAACGGAGAGAGAGAGAGAGAGAGAGAGAGAGAGAGAGAGAGAAATATCCATCACAAGAGGTCCTGCAAAGAGAAAATAAACAAAAACAAATTATAGATCACATCATAGTTATCAGAATCTTCCGAGGGCAGAGCCACGAATTATGTTCAGAGGGGGCAAACATCTAAAATTATATGTAGAAGAGTGAACTATTATTCAAAATGTTCAATATTGCTTTCAACACAATCTCTTTAAAGATTCGCTCTAACTTATAGGTGATGTAGCTTTTAGTGTTGATTGTCTCTTAAAAAAATCTTTCCATAACTTAAAAATTAAGGGAAACAAAAACGCATCACAATCAATCTACAACACATATAGGAAGTATGAAGGAATTAGAATTAAATGAACAAAATCAATTATAATTTGACGATCTATTTGGGTGTGCCAAGAGAATTTAGAGCAAAATAACAATGAATATACGAGAGCAAAATCAATTTGCACAACAGGGCAAAATCCCAAATTTGCACAATAACACAACCAAGACTGAAAAAAAAAAAAAAGAATCATGGACTTCCTAGTCAATTGAAATTGGAGAAATTAGCACAAATCACAATCAATATAACACAGATATTAGAAAAATACGACAAAATCACAAATTCAATCTAATTGAAATCACATAGGACAATCAACTTTATATTGCAACTTAAATACAAAAGTCCACTCAGATTTATAAATAAAATGATCAAATTTATATAGAAAATCATTTGGAGAAGGAAGTATCAAGTGAAGAGAACTAGTTAGCAATTGCACCTCAAAGCCATGAAGATTCAAAGAGAGCAAACGACGGAGAGAGCAAACGACGAGCATGCAAGTGAGCGAACGACAACGAGTGAGCAAATGAGTGAACGACGACGAGCGAGCAAGTGAACAAACGACGAGCGAGCAAGCGAGCAATGATGAAAAAATGAAAGAGCAAGAGGCAAGTCTTGCCTGGCAATGACGATGAGTGCAAGTGACTGAGGGAGAGCTAGCAACGGCAAGCGACGTGAGCGTCGCGAGCAGAGGAGATGTACTCTGCTCTCTGTTGTGTTTAGAAATGAAATTACAGAAAATGGAGAGATGGGGACCGCTTGTCAAGTTGTGATAGAAGCTTTTTTCTTTTTAATATGATGGGAATAAGTCATAATTTAAGAGACAAACAAATAATTCAGAGGGGACATATTTTAAAATTGTTGAAGTTTTTAAGGTAATAATAGTTTTTTTAAAAATCTAAGAAGATGCATTAACCCCCTGAGCCCAACGTCCCTCTGCCCTTATGGTTCGCGATTCAGTTCACGATTCATACATAAATCGATTCGAATTTATAAATGAATCTATTTTGTAATATAATCGTGATTAATTTTCCGTTTAAAAGTTCAATTCATGAGTCAATACATTATTTACGATTGATGTAATTCTTAAAATATTGCAATGATGACACTCCAACCTAAGCCTCACCCGCAACCCTATCAATTGCTTTGGACCAATAATGCTCCACTTTTAGTTACCCAAAGTTGCTTGGTTTCAATCTAGATGGGTAATTATTTTGCTAAGATATGGTGTGATCTACAAAGCACGGTAATTCCGCAAATAGTGTCGTACACGCGCTGGGTATGGGTACGGCACTGGTACGTACTGGATACTCCGAGAAAGTATAGAGTACTTTTCCACATGTTGGGTACGGCACTAGTACGTTTTGGATACGCCATTGATACGTTTTGGATACGGCTATCGTACTGTAACCGTACCGTGTACCCGCACCTGTGCTTCATAGGGTGTGACGTATTTCCATGACTAGTATGGATATACTACTTGGTCGTCCAAGGATTGACGAAGTTAGTGCCTCGTATAATAGGGATTATAATACTATTAGATTTCAATAGAATGGGAAAATCATTTTGTTGAAGCCTACACTTCCAAATTATCTTACCCAATTAATTTTGAATCCATTTTAACCACTTTTTTCTTTTTTCTTCTTTGGAAAAATGCCATAATACAACTTAGTATATTTATTGTGAAAAATAACAAATAATCATGCATAATTTGTTACTCATTTGGTAATTAGAGAATTTAATAAAAACGAGCAGATTTAATAAGTCTCAACTTTTTGCTTATTTTTCTTTTATGTGAAAAACTATCCAAATACATATTTCAAGCACATTTAAGATATAATAATAATAATAATAATAATAATAATAATAATAAGACTTTCAATAAATTATTTATTGTTACTTGTCAAGAAAAATATTGTTGTTTTGGCAAAACAAACACAATTCAATATAATGAGTATTTGAGACACGTTTTAAAGTGTTTTATGTTTAATTTAGAAAACATACACCCGCTCTCTTCTCTTATTCTACTCATTGAGATTTCTTGAACCATTTTATAGTTGGTTGAATTTGAGCAAAAATCTCCTCTAGCGAAGATAAATGACTTTCCAATTATGTATATGAAGTCATCTTTAATTCTTTATAGTTTATGCCAAACAATTCACGATTCGATACGATTCACAATTCTTAAAACTAAGATTTTGATTCATGATTCCATTCATAATTTGACAACTATAAATCACATATAACTCTCAAATTCCTAGAAATCAAAACCCAGAGACCCCTAAAAGGGGAAGATACTAAGATCCTAAAAAGAACATATCACATCCCATAATCCTTCTTCAAACAAATCCTCAAAAATTCTTGGATTTCCCTCAAACCAAATAACCTAAAGCATGATCCAGTCTCTTTATACACACTTTTCACAAATTGTAAGCGAAAAAAATGCTACAATTTCTTCATAAGTTTCCCACGAGATGAAGGTATTATGGTAGAGTCAAGTTCATGCATGCATGGAGTTGGAGCCATGACTTCTTTTCTACCTAAATTGAGGAACATATTCAAGTGTGAAGCTTTAATTGGTATTTATTTAGTTTCAAATGAAATTTTCTTTGAGTTTCATTTCATCCAATAGTCATGAAGTTGCAATAACATGTTTCTAGTCAATAAAAGCATGCATTTGATATTTTGAAAGATGGGTCTAGATAGAAATTGATGAAAAAGATTTAGACAGTAGGGAAACATAATGTTTCAAAAGCTATACATTGTGTAGGTGACAATTTAGACATCAGAACTTCATTTTGGAGACAAATTTCTTAGTTCCCTTTTAGTATGATGTGTGATAAGTCACCACTCTATCCATGCGGAGACAAGGAGCTAAAGAGGTCTTCCCACTGTGTAGCAAGGCAGTCAGGGTCGCTCACTTGTAGAAGGAGACACAAGTTCGGATGGCTCGTTCATAAAGGCAAGGCAAGCTTGGGTGGCCCATTCATTAGGAGGGTGCGGCAAACATGGGATACTCACGCGTTAGCAGAGAAGGGTAGTCTATCATCTTACTCGTAGGGGGCTGTCGACGTGTCCTTGCAAGGTGCCATGTGGCACTTGCTTCCTGTACACCCGCACTAATAAAATGTTACATGGAACTTCTTTTATCATTTCAATTGTTTACATCCATTGTACTATGTGTTGAATTCGATAACCCAAAGTATGAGCTTTACTCGGCTTGTAGATAGCGCATTATTTTATCATTCCAAGTGATGAGGCATGACAAGTTTGCTATACGTGGGTGGCTTGCTCATTTGGTTATGAGTGAAGCTTGGCGACCCACTCTCATAGATGTAGTGGAGCCCTTCCGAAGGGCCACGTGGCAGTGGCCTCCCATATATCCACATGAATGCATCTTGTGCATATGTGCTCATAGCTTGAATGAATGCGTCCGTGTGTGCACACTAGCAATGACTAACAATTATAAGTCACTCTTGGATTCTTTTCTAATAAAGGTTTGTATATACTATTTTGGCAGGTGATAGAAACTTCGTTGCACAATTCCTCCTACTAAAGTGACGAATTTGTTGATGAACCTCACTTCTTTTGGGGGGGCATGCAAACAACGTGTGTAAATTTAGAAGCTTTGGATCAAATTGTGCAATGTGCTCTTGATTTATTGAGTTGTTGATACGGGCTTACCTCAATAGTTGGATTAAAGCATTTGCCAAAAAAAATTATCATAATAGTTAAAAGACTCAAAACTCTAAACCAAGGTTTTAAATCGCGGTATCGGCCGGCGTAACGATCACGGTCGCGTGTAACGGATATCGGGCGTATCGGTCAATCTGTAACGGGAATCGAGCGTCGCGGACGTGAATTTTTTTCAAGCGCTAGCAAATGACATAAAATTCATGAATACACA